>JSYX01000141.1:0-64317 GCA_000787465.1 Thermomucor indicae-seudaticae
AGAGTAATATACATCTTGTACCTGTCATTAGTAACAGTGAGAGAACTCCGTACGTGACCATGGAAAAGACTTTTCTCTATATAAACAAGAGGACATCCAATTTCAATAAAACAACCCTTTATTCAGTCTCGCTGACATCTTGTCTACCGTTTTTACTATTGTGCTCTATCTCAAAGTGGACAGCTGAAAATCTCGAGGCAGACTAGAATCAAGTCCTATTGAGAGCAAACAGATATCCGAAATACGCCTGGTTGTCTCTCGATATAACGCTATAACCGTCGGAAGTGATCAATGATCGTTAAAGCAGAAATGGCGATATTTCCCTGCTTACCAACTTGCTAAAGGCCAAAAGTGATCGTTAAATCGAACATCGTTAAATCGAGCAGGCACTGTACAACTGAAAGACCTTCTACGAAAGACGAATCGCCTGTTATCTTCTGGCATTCCTGAAGGCAGCCTTGCAGTGTCACTTCTCCGGATGGAGCGCCAAATCGCATCGCTACAAGAAGAGCTCGTGGACATTGCCGCCCTCAAAGCCAATCAACGTTGGCGTGAATTGGGTGAGCGTTCAGCCGGATATCTTAAACGGACTTTTGCCTCTCGTCAGGCCCAGCGCACTATCTCTGCCTTACGCCACCCGGTATCTGGCGACCTCTGCACTGATCGTGAGTCCCTGCAGAATGCTAGTTTCACCTTCTATTAACAGCTTTATAGCCCTGAGCCTATTGATACATCTGCTGTGGACCGTCTCTTCTCGTCTGTGCCATATGTCTCCCTCCTGATCATCCGGGTGGTGGACATAGCTGTCGTATCCAGAATAAGACAATAGAAGAAGTCCGCTAAATCGGATAAAGTACAATCCGATTGGTTACCAATATCTGGAACACGTCCAATAACATAAGGGAAACGGCAGATTTTTTGCATAAACGTTATCCCGCAATCCCAATCATGAAAAGTACAATTAGGACCTCTCTTCGTAGTGAACGCCAGCAGATCTCTAGTCGAGAATAAACACCGGCTGAACAGTCTCACCGTACTCTCAGTCTTACCTTTTCTCTTGTTTTCATAATAACATAAACGATACGACACTTACCCGCCATCACAATAGCGGCTCTCTCGGCCTGCTCAATGCTTACCCGTTATTATCTGCATTCTCGACCCTGTTCCCCAAAGCTTGGTCTACAGCCATTAGGGACCTAAAACGGATGATCCGAATAAGGCGGCAGGTACCTATCAGTGCGCTAAATGCACCAACCTGATCGTGATACGAGCACATCAAATTACAGTGCATTCAGTGCACAACACTATCATAAGTAAATGCAGTGAACGCAGCGTAGTTTGATGTGCTCGTATCACGATCAGGTTGGTGCATTTAGCGCACTGATAGGTACCTGCCACCTTATTCAGATCATCCGTTTTAGGTCCCTATTCTAGAGTGCAGACAGCAGAATCCAAGGAAGCCCAGCAGACCGAAATCACATACTCTTTTAGAAAATAAAATCACAGTCAGCACTTTCATTGGCGCTTGATAAAGCAATGCCCCATCTGAAAGCGATCACTGATCACTACACAGAATTAGTGATATTGCCCTGCTTACCAAAATGGTGAATGGAAAAAGCGATCCTCAATCGAGCGATCACTACATAATCATCACTACAGCGAGTGTTTACTGTATCTGACAGTACGTCCGTTGGCACTCTTTCTGGTTTATTGATTAGAGGAAAACTGGAGATCGCGGGGGTCGGGATCAAGTGCATGCGAGGACGTAGACAGTACGAAATATATTGTAGATGTGTACATGCGTGTTACAATGATTATGGTTACATATAAAGTACGTCAGAAATTGGTTTTTAACAAACTGCTACACCTCCCATACAACATAGACCATAGCAAATCCATAGATTCCGAGCTCGGTGAGGACACCGTAGGTTGTAAGCCCGGAGGAAGCCGATCGGTTTCGAGTGTGTAGAAATAAGCTTTTCCGCGTCCTCGCGGTCGTCGTCGTCGTCCTCAAATGGTGTGCTTACATGCGCAGTCCAGCATAGGTTATCAGTCGATCCTGGAAGTATTCATGAGAACTCCTCTTTCCTCTCTGTTCAATTCAATCACGACCCAGCCTAGCAACAAGCGACCTCTTCCATCTGCAGTAGGAAAAAAAACGTGCCGCGCTGCAGGACAAGCTCATGGTACCATGAAGAAAACCGCAGAGCGTTTTCGTCAAAAGGGGGGGTTTCCTTACATGAAGCAGCTCACTGACCAGTCGCCGGGTCTCAGACGCTTCGCGCCAAAAAGATGGAGCTCGAAGATGTCGACAATTTCAGACTCTGTAATTGCGGAAGGGAATTTGTACGAAGCTGGTGGGCTGGAGAGATCTTGTGGCGAGAAAGTATACGACGAATCAGAGGCAGAACGCGTAAAACTACCGCCTGGCTGGTTTATGACCCGGGCACTTTCTTCCCGTTTGCACGGGAATATCAGCGGCTGTCGGTGAAGAGAGTCTGCGCACGCAGCAACATGAATGAGACCGCGCGCTCTTTTACGGTCTTACTCCTGATTGCTACGTATAGTTGCGCGCACTGGTGGTAAACAATTTCAGCGTCGCCTCACGTCAGCTTTGGCTACTAGTGCTGATGTCTCGGATCCGCTGACGATCGGAACGATGTCGCTGCTTTCGTAAGAAGTATGGTCATGCACTTGGCTTCGATTGGGTCGCGCAAACGCGCTCTGCCGTCCAAAGTCAGCGTTCATCGTACATAAAAGGCAACCTAGGTTGGTCGTCAATGACTAGAAGAATGTGCCATCAGTGCAATACTTGACGAACGACTGCAAGTAGAATAAGAGCAAAGAGAAGACCTACATCTTCAAGTGATAGGTAGATCGTCCTACGGCACTAGATTGTCCTCTTTACTGGTTTGTGAGGATTTAAAACGATAAAGCTTGTTGGATCGTCAAGACGCATTTTCAGCAAAGAGCATTCCAAATCAGGATACGCGCTCTGCGGCTCTTTAGTGTATGATATCTGCTACAGATTGCATTTCTACATAGGATGGATGTAATATTTTTTTCTGGCAGCCCAGCAAGATCATGTTTTTGCAGGAAGACGAAGCAATTGATAACTCAGATAGATACTCCTTTATTGGTGGAAACTTCTTTGAGAGAGAGTGATACCATTGGCTGCAGTGATCTTGCTTATCAGACTGAGCTGATCTACAACAAGCAATGACGAATGACTGAAGCGATTTGTTGATAGCTTCAAAGTGCTATCGTCTGTGCATCGGTAAAAACCAGGTAACTCGCGGGGGAAAGAAACGATACTAAACGCGATGCGTCTGCATTATTACGCAAGCACTTGCTGAAATGGAAAACGTATAACGAAAAAAAAAGATGACTCCAGCTTTTCTTTGGACTTCAGGGCCGTATTCCAACTTTTCGGAAAGAAGGCGTCTGCTTGGGTAACGGCAACGTGGCAGGGCACGTGCAAAGATTTTTAGCCATCCCAAGTGTTTAAAAAAAAGAAAGAGCCTGGCCTGTCTTTGGCATCGCGAGCTGTCATGTTTGTGATAAACGGGTATTGATTGATTTATTTTTTCCCGCCAGTCCGAAATAATTAGATCATGCAAACAACGCGATATAGCCATTTTGTCACACGCAACCAACCACCGGTGTTGCTTGTATAATATCGATGGGCTTCCCGATCCCCGTCTTTTTCTCTTTGGCGGTCGATAAAGATCTAAAAAGAAAGCAAAAAAGAACGTGTTGTTGCAACTTGGGTGCTAAATTTGTTTCCAGCGGAGACAAGCTCTGTGCTATTTTTGACTTTCCGCGGGAGAGCGAATCAGTATCCCGCGGGGGGGGGGACTCAAGCCTTATCAGTTTGACTTTTTGCTGATCCGGGACTATTAATATAATAGAAGAGGGCTGCAGCTCCCCTTTATTTCCTGCTTCTCTTTCCGTTTCCTCCTCATCTCATCTTCGTCATCTCTCATCATGTGTGGCATCTTTGGGTAAATCTCGACTAAACTTACATGCTTGTCATGTGTAGGTTAACATCTTGCTTCCTTCCTCGTTAGTTACTTGAACTACCTCGTCGAACGTGACAGACGCTTCATCTTGGACACGCTTGTCAATGGCTTGTCTCGTCTTGAATACCGAGGTTATGACTCTGCAGGTAAATAACCCTGGTTGTAGTGCCCCTAACCCCCCGAACGTAATATTAATCATGTTATCTATACAGGTCTTGCTGCGGATGGTGATAATGAAAAGGAGACATACATCTTTAAACAAGTCGGCAAAGTGGCCGCACTCAAGAAGCTCGTCAATGAACAAAAGATTGACTTTAACAAGACATTTATTAGCCATTGCGGCATGGTAATAATGGGGGAACGAAGAATAAAAGTCCAAGAATTTGACAGCTCATTTGATAATAATTATCAAGGCACATACCCGTTGGGCCACGCACGGTCAGCCCTCGCCAGTGAATTCCCACCCTCACCGTTCAGATCCAAACAATGAATTCACGATTGTACATAACGGCATCATCACCAACTTTAAGGAAATCAAGACTTTATTGGAGAAGAAGGGCATCACTTTTGAAACCGAAACCGACACAGAATGCGTTGCCAAGCTTACCAAATACATTTACGACACCCAAAAGGATTCAAATATGACGTTCACTTCATTGGTCAAGGCTGTGGTCAAGGAAGTGGTATGTAACTTACATTGCTTATTAACTGTGTGTGTGTGTGATATCTTATTCATGATAACAGGAAGGAAGTTTCGCATTCATCTTCAAGAGCACACATTTCCCTAACGAAATCGTTGCCACCCGTCGTGGTTCTCCTCTCTTGATTGGTGTCAAGACTGCCAAGAAGCTCAAGGTTGACTTTGTTGACGTCGAGTTTGGCAATGCGGCCGACACAGACAACAGTAAGTTTCTCTCTTTCTCACTGCGTCTGAACTGGATTGGGGGAACTGACTTTTTGAGAAAAGTTCCCGCCCAGGAGTCCTCGGCTGGCTTTTTGTCGCCCGAAAGCGCTCAACCTCACCTGCATCGCAGCCAATCACGCGCCTTCCTGAGCGAGGATGGTCTGCCTCAACCGATTGAATTCTTCTTGGCTTCGGATGCCGCTGCCATTATCGAGCACACCAAGCGTGTCCTGTACTTGGAAGACGACGATATTGCTCACATTGCCAACGGAGGTGAGTCAGGCCGCACACCGCTGTAGTAAGGACCCAGGGCCAAACTCACATTCTCCTCTCCTTTGATGAATCATAGAGCTTCACATCCATCGTCTCCGTCGTGAAAAGGACACCACGTCCGCTACGCGAGAAATCCAGACTCTTGAAATCGAACTTGCCGAGATCATGAAGGGTTCGTTTGATCACTTTATGCAAAAGGAAATCTACGAGCAGCCCGAGTCGGTGGTCAACACGATGCGTGGTCGTGTCAACTTTGAGCAGCACAAGGTGACGCTGGGTGGTCTGCGTGGATATCTTCATATCATTCGACGTGCAAGACGTATTGTGTTTGTTGCCTGCGGTACTTCGTACCACAGCTGCTTGGCCGTAAGTAGTCTATCGAACCGATTGTATGGGATGGGAGCTTAATGCATCACTGGATGGATGATGATGATAGACCCGAGGCATTTTCGAAGAGTTGACCGAGATCCCTACACAAATCGACCTGGCGTCCGACTTTTTGGACCGACGCACGCCTATTTTCCGTGACGACGTGTGCGTGTTCGTTTCCCAGTCTGGCGAGACGGCCGACACGATTCTGGCGATGCGGTACTGCTTGGAGCGAGGCGCGCTGTGCGTCGGTATCACGAACACGGTCGGCAGTTCGATTTCGCGCGAGACCCACTGTGGTGTGCACATCAACGCCGGCCCTGAGATCGGTGTGGCGAGCACCAAGGCGTACACGTCGCAGTACATTGCGCTGGTGATGATGGCGATCCAGCTGTCCGAAGACCGTCTCTCGACGACCGAGCGGCGCAAGGAGATCATTGACGGTCTGTACCAGCTCCCGGGCATGATCAAGTCTGTGCTCGAACAGGACAAGGTCCTGCAAGAGCTGGCGGCCAAGACGTTATCCAAGGAAAAGAGCTTGCTGATCATGGGCCGTGGCTACCAGAACGCGACGTGCTTGGAAGGCGCCCTGAAGATCAAGGAAATCTCGTACATGCACAGTGAGGGTATCTTGGCCGGTGAACTCAAGCACGGCCCCTTGGCCCTCGTCGACGAAAACATGCCCGTCATCTTGATCATGACCAAGGACTCGCTGTACCCCAAGGTCCAGAGCGCCCTCCAGCAGGTCACCGCTCGCAAGGGTCAGCCCATCATCATTTGCAACACGGGCGACGAGAACATCAATGACCAGTACAAAACCATTCGTGTCCCTCAAACAGTCGACTGCTTACAAGGTCTCATCAACATCATCCCGCTTCAACTCTTGTCATACCATCTGGCTGTCATCCAAGGCGTCGACGTCGATTTCCCAAGAAACTTGGCCAAGTCTGTCACTGTTGAATAAATAAATCACTGTTCTTTTTCTTTTATTGTCCTTTATGCAAATGTAAACACATTTCGTTGCGCTGTACACATCTTGTAAGCACGCTCAGTGCCCACAATTCTTTCTAGCTTCAGTTGATCGTATTTGGAAAATAATGCTGTACATGAAAACGTAGCTTCTTCTGCTGCGCTGGCCTCGTTGAATTTCAGACCCAGGAAATTCACGATTTCTGGGTAAAACTGTGGATGATCGGGTAGTCCATAAAACACAACATGGAATGTACCACGAATGTTGTATCTAAAATAATTTGAAACCGAGTCAGTCAGCCTGCGTCTCTTCTTCTTCCTCTTTCATTCAACGCATATACCTTCGGAAAAAGTGTGCACGTTCCGTGTACAACAGGAAATCCGTTCGGCCTTGGAAGAACATGGTTCTTGCATGAGAAATGCCTCGACCATCCGTATATCTGTCATGTTATCAATGACTCTTCTGTTAACCGGGGCAGAAGCGAGGTCTAAAGTAACTTACTCGCTCAGCGGCAAGTAGGAATATGCATTGTCTTCGAGGTAATTTCGGACACGGACAAAGTCAAAGTAGGACGGAATGAAAATAAGGGTATGTTTCTGCATCACGGCTGATTTACGCAAAGAGGGTAAAGTCTGCAATAATCAAAAAAGTCAAACATACACATACAGACACAGAGAGTGTGTATGATTTACCTTTTCAATAAAGTATTTGAATCGTGTATCATCCATCGCGGCAATCGACGTTGCATCTATCCGCGTAAACGTCTTTTTTCATCCATGATCAATCCTATAGCTCCCAAGCAAGAAATACGACTGTCATTTTTTTACCTGGGGCACACGAACATGGACATCCACAATCGTGCCTTCGTCGTAATTGGGCTTGATTTTCAGTTTTCCAGCTACATTCTTGCAATATTTGCCAAACACAGCATTGATTTCAGGTGACAAAAAGTCTGCAAACAATAACGTTTGGCGCAGATACGGTGCTCTACATTGGAAATGTTGTTCGCTGACCCCCATTCCTCATCATCAAAGAAATCCTCACAGTCTTACTTACTTTTTATCCAGATACCAGGTCTTGATTCTGGAAATATCGCATCCATGCGTATCCTTGGGAATCAGATTCAAGTGCTTGAATATAAGCTAAATATATAAAGTGAGTGCTAGCCCCACAGTCAAATGACGATGCCAGTATCTCTTTTTACCTCAACATGCTCCCAGTTTTGCATCAACATGTGGTGCATTTGATCAAAAATAACAACCTCAATCGAGGACAGCAAGTCATAACCGCCTCCTTCGTCGTCACTGTCCATCAACACCATTAATACTATGGATACACTAACCTTCTGCTATATAGAGTACTCACTTTTTGTTTCCAATCAATGTCCGGAGACCCAAGGGCGACACGATAAACATATCCGACGCATAATAGCGACTATAAAACTTCATGGTCTTTTTTGTAAACTTGATCGACAACCGAAAGTGATCATCAATGTTGCCTCGAAAGGTGTCTTTAAAGTCGGCAGGTTTGCTCTCGTCCATCACATCCTGCTCTTTTAATCCAAATTCATCATAGAAACGTTTCTTGTTTTCCTGTATCACTCAAGGTTCAGCACACATAAGCTATTAAGCTGAATGATAAACAATTGAATATACCTGCTGCTCTCTGCCAGACAGCTTGATCAGCTTATTGACGACGTCAACCACAGTGTTCCGGAACGGAAGCACAATCAGCACTTTGGGTCGCGTAAAACCTTGATCTCGGATTTCACTTGAAAGGGATCAGCCTCTCTCTCTTATATCGCTCCATCATTCATTCTTACCCGATATCTTTATTCTGCTCCTGTGCCCGTTCAAGCTTCTCGTTATGCCTCATGATCCGATCACCCGTCCTACACTTTTCGTAAGACGAAAAAAAGAACCCTTCTCTCTGTAATCACACACACTTACTTTTGAATATGATTGTACGCATGAAGGACATACGCATTTCGTATCTCTTCGGCGTTCTTGATATTGCGATTGCAATACAGAATGTCTCGATAATCAATCATGTGCTGGAACAATCGGTCCTGGAGTCCCGTAAATAATCTCGCTATTGTTTTTTTTCGCAGTTAATATGTTGATGATGACAAGGGTGAATACATGTTTCCCCAGCAACTTGCCATATTTTCTTGGTACACAATTCGAATTTGTCTTTTTCCACTGACGCGCGACACGACTCTTGACAAACGTCTGCGTCAAGTCCTTGATCCGGGGCCCCTTTCTGATACTGCCATTTATACGGCCGACTGAATAACTCAGGACATTGCCGAAGATATCATCCTCAAACGCTTCTGTATCCCATTTCTTTTGCTCAACTCGGGCGATTTGTTCTTCAAACTCTTTGGGTTGTGGATCAGCAAAATGCTGAACAAATGGATCGACTAAGAAAGACATGTAGATGAACACCTCTGCCACTAGCTAAAACAATCCGATATATATACCTTCTGCGCCTTCTTCATCTTCAGATGAGACGTAATCGACTCGGACTCCTTCCTCATCACCTTCTGCCTCGCCTCCTTCGGCTGCTGCTTCTTGCTCTACGATATAATATGAGTTTGAGACTCAGTGCCTTACATATCGGACGTACCATTCAATTCTGCTTCTTCTTTTGGCTCTTCTGCAGATTCATTCTCTTCATTCTCATTATCTTGTTCATTCTCATCAACTTGATTGTGAGCCAAGTTATCATCTTGATCCAAGTCATGCTCCTCTTCTTTCATCTCGTCGTCGTCGTCGTCTTCTTCCATCACTTGATCTTCCAGTCCCAGCTGTTCTCGCCGAATCCTCTCATAAAACTCTCGATTCTTTGAAGTTTTCTGGAGCGACCCGACCAGTCGAGAATACGCTGACGGCTTTTGCCAATCGTTTTCTTCTTCTTCTTTTGCAGCTGCTGATTCCGCATCATCTTCTTCGTCGCTTTCAACCCGTCCCTCCAGTTCTCGATCGAGATCTTCTTCACGCACGACCCGGCGAAGTTTTCTAAAACAAAGCGCGTCCATTATACACTCCTCCTCCTTCTTCTATCAATACACATACTTTGGTTTCCCTCCTTCTTCTTCTTCTTCGTCATCGATAAAATCGCGAGGAATCAGTTCGCCGTACTCTTTGAGATCTTGCTGCTGTTTCCTCGTCAGACTGCCGAATTTAATAACATTGTCCTTGCTCCGCTTGCCGCTCGGTTTGGACGAAGCCAGGCCCGAAACGTGGGTCCCTGACACCCGCTTTTTCATGCTCCTGCTAATCGCCGATCGTCCCATGGCGGATCCTCTTGATCTCTACTACGAATTTTTTTCTTTTTTGCTGCCTTTTTTTGGGCGAGAATTTTGCTTCTTTCAACTCCCGCTAGGTTTCATGTTTACGCGAAAACCATGGTAAACGCTATATCAATGAAGCAGGAAGGGGGCCCTGTGGGATTATCGGTTCAGTCGGCATCTTGGAATATGAAAATAAGGCGAGTTTTTTTTCATCAAGTGAGAAAAAAAAAGGCGTGCAAAGGTTAGGAAAGGGGGGTCCCCTGACTTGTCCATATTTGGATAATCGATGCGTTGCCGACGTTGTAATTTTTCGGGAAACCCACACACAAACCTTGTTTTTTTTTCTTTTCTCTTGACTTCGATCCCTCAACCGCTGGGCAATGGCTGAATCACGAACAGAACTTTTGGCTTGGCTGAATGACCTGCTCCAACTCAACTATCGCAAGATTGAGCAAGCTGGCACAGGTACTTCTACGCGTGCCTGGAATGATGGGAACGGTGGGGTTAAGAAAACCATCTAGGTGCTGCTTACTGCCAGATTATGGACTCGATTTTCGGTAACCCATCTGCCCAACACTTGATTATACCTGCTGAGCTCACGAAGAAGAAAAAAAATGTAAGGTGATGTGCACATGACCAAGGTCAAGTTTGACACCAAGCACGAGTATGAATACGTTGGCAATTACAAGGTTTTGCAACACACCTTTGATAAACACAAGTAAGTGGTGATGGCCCTGTTGCCCTACGCGAACAACCCTAATTGACGCCTTTTCTTCAAGAATCGACAAAGTAAACAACACATACACAGAGAAAGAGAAAGAGAGAAAGAGAGAGAGAACGACTTGCTAAAGTCCGGGAGTTCTACTAGGTGATTCCCGTAGAACGTTTGATGAAATGCAAGTTTCAGGATAACCTCGAATTTATGCAATGGATCAAGCGGTTCTGGGACCAAAACTTCCCCGGCGGTGAATACGATGCCGTCGCGCGAAGGAAAGCAGGTGCTGCGAAAGCAGCCGCCGTACGCTCCGGTGCAGCCCCTCCCGTACGCAAGTCCGGAGGTTCAACAACGAGTAAGTCTCTCTTCTTCTTCTCCTTCTTGTAACTCCCTTTTTTTCGACTGATTTTGTATTATGTAGCCCGAACGCCAGCAACAGCCCGTGCTGGTGCGACGTCCTCCTCTACTACGTCCGGTCGTCTGTCTTCTAGCAGTGCCAATGCCAGCACGCTGGACAACCACTCTGCATCCATGATTATTGACTTGAACAAGCAGATCTCTGAGCTCAAAATGACGGTCGACGGTCTGGAAAAGGAACGCGACTTTTACTTTGGGAAGCTGAGAGATATTGAGATCCTCGTGCAAGAACAACTCGAGGCAATTGAGCAGGCAAAGGCAGAGGGTGAATCGATCGAGGCACCTGTTTTGAAGGATATTCAGACTATCTTGTACAGCACAGAGGTATTTATTGCTTGGTTTTACTACGAATAGCTGTGGTTATTCATTAGCTTCTTCCTTGCAGGACGGGTTCGAAGTACCGCCAGATGATGAAGTCGGCTCTGCTGGCGGTGGAGCTAATTACGACGACGAAGAAGAAACCTTTTAATCTAATAATGGCATACCAATTTCACTCTCTATCAGACGTGGACTATACCTGTAAAGTGGGGTTACAATTTATACTCACTTTGCTGCTTCATGATAGCCTAATACACAACATTCCCACGAAGAAAAGTAATATCAAATTATTGATATAGTTCCTGATTAAAAGGTGTGCCGAAAACCAGCTCCCAGCTTTTAGGTGGTGTCCATGAGGCAGCTTGGCCTAGTTATAATTAAGTGCGCCAGCATTAAATGAATGCAATGATGATAGTTATTACCTTCTGTAGGCTTAAAGTGAAAGAGGGTGTTTAGCATGTTTGCGAAAGCGATGCTATCCTGAACATTGTCTTTTTGTAGAGTAATTAGGTGATCGTTAGTTACCAGCGGCAGTTGGTGTGTGCCTTACCGCCTTCCAAAGCAAACATAATAAACATAGTAGTAGGTAACTTGGACTTGGTCTTGGTCTTTAAGCTTGAGAAGAGAGGACGCGCAAGACCAGAACCTGGTAATGCAGGTACATGATCCGATTCCTCTTCCTTATTTTCCAACACAGGAACGCCCAAATTGACAGCTTGCTGAGTTACTGCATTGTCCATTGGAGATCCAAGTACTCGAAATGGTGCACTTTAAATAGTGAGAGACACATGCTAAGGAGTAAGTTCTCTTTCTTCTCTTTTTACCTCGTTATCTGTGCATCCGTACGTCGACCGGCGTCTGCACTCGCCAATAGCACCACTTGAGAAAATTGAAACTTTTCAATAAATTCAACCAGTGCGTTTACGTAATCTTGCCGTCGACCCTGACAGGAAAAAAATGGGGGGGTTGTTACGAATCAAATATCGAATAGAACAAGATAACAGGCATTCACACCTTTAAAGTCGGCGCTCGCTGCTGTATCATAGTCCACTGTCGATCATTGGTTTGAAACACTATATCTCACACGAGTAAATCAAGGTGGGTTCCTGATAATACATCCAGATCCCTTTTTTGTCACCTTCAACAGCGACCGAGACACCCTTGGTTTCGGAACCTTCACGTGCTCCTGCAACGGGTATAACAGAATCATGGTAAACATATCCGACGCGCACCAAGTTGAGCGTATGGATAAACAGATCGCAGGTCAACTGAGGCACGTTGCCGATCGAGACCGAAGGCTAATACAGAAGACGGTCACGTATTGTCGTCTTTTTCCCCAGAAACATGGACGTACTAGAACGAGATTGGAACCTTCCAACAGATGGGGATCGAATGAGGGAATAGGTATAAATGCACTCATGTCCACGACGATCAAGAAAAGTTGATAGCAGGGCAGCCGCGCGTCCAAATACGTCGGACTTTTTCATCTCGCATTGACCAATCGTGTGAAAGGCTGGGTGCCTTCACCCTCAGCCTTTCTTGCGGTACATCCGGTACACAGTGTTTACCGCATGCCCTCCTTCTCAGCCTTTCTTGCAGTGCATCAGGTACGCAGAATCTTAACCTCTATTTACAGTATATACAAGCAAAACGTGGGGGTGCAAACTACATAATCAGGGCATTCAATGTACACTGTCAGCGATATCTGTGAGAAGTCTCTCGCGCTCTCGTTGAAGGGCATTCTGTTGATATAAAAAAAAGTGAGAACGAACGATAGAAACCTGTAATAGCCTCTCTCTCTCTCTCTTACCAGCTGCTCTTCTGTTTCTTTAATCTTGAGAGAAGCTAGAACCATATCCTAAGAAACAAGAATAAAAGAAGGCATCATCAGCTTCGCCCTATTCAGCATAGCAAACACTTACGGGCGCAAGCTCGCCATATGAATCCAGCATCCCACTTTTCTCTACTAAACTCGCTTCCAGAGCAGTCATTTCTTGTTCCAATTTCTTGACTGCTTCTAAACGCAGCTCGTGCTGTTCTACGCCTGTCTCATCATAGGCATGCTAGAAAAAAAGGACTCATGTTATTACAACAAAATGCTTTTTTAGCTACATGGAGGAAAAATGTCATCACCTGTAGCTTGGCATACAATTGCCTTGACCGATCCGTGTCTTGACCCAGTGCTTTTGTATCTTTTTCCCTATGCTGCATGGAATCTTTTGATTGCTGCCGTTTATCGCGCAGGCTGGCGAGGACACTTAATAGAAGCCAGCACGGTCAGTATAGCTACATCAAGTGGAGATATCATAGCGTAGAGTAGTAGCTCACTCTTTCATCTTGCCAAGCTCCGATTCCGCATTCTGTATCCTGTTACGTAGCGCATATTCTGTTTCGTCCAGTTCCTGCTTCTCCAGTTTGGTATCCAGTGAATCCATTGTCAGTTTTGCGATGGCCGTTTGATAGCTAACGAAAAGGAATTAATGACGCGTCAAGGAGGGCGGAAATGGATGGTGATTTCACCTGCTGACAGAGGTATCATCTATCCCTAGTCGTAATGCAAGTAAAGCCAATTCCGCAGATGATTTGGATTTTTTGATCTCGAGCGTATCAAGTTTCTCTTGCCATAATGCAGCTAAAAAAAGATGGGTCAAGACCAGAAGAAGGACGAAATATCACCTTTTTTTACCCTGCCTAGCGTTATCGTCACTGATCTGTCGATGGGTATCCAGAACAATTCCCATAATGGCACTGGCAGCCTCTGTCTTTTTATGCAGATTTTCTAGCGCTTCCAACGTCGATTCATCCTTCTTGTCGTAAAAGGGCATGTGTGTAGAAGAAGAAGGATAATAAAGGTCGCTGAGCCAGTCTTCCACCTTGTAATATATCGTTCCTTGTTATTAGAACTGTTTGCATAATACACGCCAGGAACAAGAAGAATCTCCATGCTTACGCGCTGCCATCGCTGTTCCAATGATACATTGGAAGCGCGATCGTCATTCAAATCAGACCGCGATTCACACTGGACAGATGTACTCATCGATGGCTCGTGTCGACGAAGGCTCATTAAAGACAGCTGGGGAGAAAGGGGATTGGCGCGCCTGCGGAGAATCAACGCCCAAGAACGATTTTGTTTACTTACACGACTCGGCTTCTTCGTGAAAGATAAAGTAACAATGGCAGGAGCTTTGCGCCGTTTCGCAATTGAGAGACCTGTAATCTTTTGGTCTTTTGTCATTGGCTCCATTGGTTCGTGAAAAGAGAAGAAGAGTTTATGCGAAAGAACTCGATGGCTGACAAGAGACCGAATCGACAATGTGTGTAGGCCCAATCATGGTCTGGACTGTCCCAACGATCCGTCGTCAATACTTTGGTTACAAGGGCGTTGAACCACTTCCTATTACCTACCCTCGTACGTAATGATAGTGGAAATGAAAGGTTGAAGAGTTTCAATTCACAATGAAACTTGTAGTTCCTAACCGTCCTCGCAACCCTCCCGCTGGCTACGAAGATGAATAAAGATCATCACCATTATTAGACTTTTGGATTATTAAAACACGACATTTACTTGTAATATCACGTATCTTGAGACGTTTATTTGCACATCATCGGAAAGGAAGATATCCGCATCAGGCTGCTGGGTGAAGATACTTGATGGGATGGCATGGATACAAAGTCTGTGTCCATGTGAAGCGCAATGGCTCCGGTGTGTTGATGTTTCTTGCTAAATAGCGGGAGGCTTTAGACGGGGGTTGGGAGGGGGAACGATGCGTACAGCGGCTGCCACGTAATCACTCACTATGTCGTTCAATACTTGGCTATTCACGTAAGCAGAACGTCCCTGAATCTAAGTTGTTGTAATCTCGGACCATTCAGCGTGTTACTTGGTGAAAACCACAGGCGCACACAAGTGTATACTTTTTTTAGAGCCCACACTCTATTCAGTGATGGCATCTCATACCTGTGGATGACTTCAAAAGTTATTCCCAATAATGTACACGGCTTCGTAATCCAATCGATGTTTGGCGAAAACCTTGCCATTCTGCCTCTGAATATCATGCTTAATTCTACGTAAAGACCGCCCGCTCTAAATTTTTGTAGGCTTAGCTTTTCTCGCATTTTGCAAAACCTTTTTCAATGACATCCAGCATGCGGATCGATCAAATTGAGGATCAACCGAGCATTAAGCACAAGCATAAGAAGGAGAAAAAGAAGGAAGAAAAGTCCAAAAAGCGGCACCGCCAAGTACGTACCTGATACCAGATGAATTATATCGCATTCTTAATCTGATGCGTGATTTATTGGTTAGGATGAATCTGAGCAGCCATCCAAAAAGCAAAAGAAGGATCTCGCGGCAAACGGAGCCGGATCTGGAACGATCGCAGATCAGCTAGGCAAACATAAGGAAAAGCATAAGAAGGAGAAGAGAAAGAAAGCACACAAGCGCAAGCACGAGTCTTCAAAGAAGCGGCGTCATGCGGTATGTTGCCTTTATGAACAAAAATATAATGTTGTATTTGATCTAACGCGTTCGTCTGGTAGCACGAGTCTGAACAACCCACGAAGAAACAAAAGACAGATCATGAAACGACGATAACGCCTACGACTTCTAATTCAGTAAATTCCGCGACCAACAAAAACGATATGTCCGGATCTGCATCAGACACAGATGAAGAAGAAAACGAGGTCGAGGATCGCAATAATGATAAGCAAAAGAAGAAAAAGAAGTATCGCACAACGAATCATCGCCTTATTCCAATGATGCATGCCGTATACGATTCCGATGTGGATGCCAAGGTTCAGTACGACCGGCGCCGCGTGCGGCAGTCCAATCACAAGGTGAATCCAGACTTCTTCATTTCAGACTCGGAATCGGATACGGACTCGGATGCGAGCTACAGCCACGAGCCTGACTTGCCATGGCATCGGTCGATCGATAGACATGCAAAGATTCGCGAGAAAGTTGCAAAGGAAGGCTGGAACGTCAAGACCGGTAAATGGAGTGCGGATGAGCGGTTAAAGCTTGAAAAACGTATAAAGAAGATTTGCAGAGTAAGTTTGGTTAAAAGAGACAAGAAAGTGAGTGTGTACCTTACTCTTTTATTATGCATAGAGAGAAAATATGACCATGCAAGACTTTAGAGAGACAATTCTTAAACAAAAGCCAGCGACAAACATGCACTTTTGGTGGAAAGTCGGTAAGCCTTTTGAACATGCAGAAAAAGAGTAGAGTGTCGAAACTCACGGTTAATAGCACGCGTGTTTCCTGACCGCGCACTGGGTCACATCGTTCGACATACAATCGAAACCTACGAAGAAAAGCAGTACAGTGGACGCTGGACAAAGGAAGAAGATGAACTGCTTTTAAGGTATACCTCTTAATTGCTGGAATGATACATTCAGAGTAACTGATAGTATCATGAAGGCTTGTCGAAGAACATGGCCGTAACTTTAAACAGATTTCGCAATACATGGAACGAAGTCCTCAGGCGATATGTAACCGATACATGGTTTTGCAAGACAAAAAGAAGAGAGGTACTAATCCAAGCCATTTTTTCTTCTTTTCGTCGTGAATTAACGACTTTGGCTAGTTGTGAACAGGTGGACGGAAGAAGACTTAAAGACCTTGGCCAAGGCTGTCTCCGAATACGAGGAGCAGCATGGTAAAAACATATCCTGGGCATACATTGCCGAGACTGCATTTAAGAAGGAAAGGTCGGCATGGCAGTGTCGACAAAAATGGTGAGTTTTGCATTATGATACGAGTCAAATGGCAAATCCTATTAATCATTTTTTTACTTTCTAGGCGTGAGATCGAAGTCTATTTTAAACATGGAGAAGGAAAAGTAATCACCAAAGTGAAAGATGTCGATATACCCATGCAACTGGCTCTTGTCAAGAGGTAACTTGACTGGTTCCAATGTGGGGAAGAAAGAAGCTTACGCTAGTATAGGATGAAGGAAATGGGATGGCAAAAAGAAGATGATATCAAATTTGCAAAGTTACCAAATGAAAATCTACCTTTATCGTCGAGAGTCTGCCAAGCTGTCTATTACAAGATCAGAAAAACTATCACGGGTTTCGAGAAAATGAGCTTGCCAGGTAATGAAATAGAACTCCTGCATAAAAGTGTATGAAAGTGACAGTCTTTAACGCACACAGATGTATTGCAACGTCTTATTGACACACGGGAAGCCATGGTGCGAAGTCTGCAAGAACCCTAAGTAGCCCGCGATTTAGACGTCTTGCCGTTCCCATATAATAATAAACCACGGTTTGTGCAAAAGTCACTTATGTCACTGGGTATTCAGTGTCAAATAGAATCACAACGGAAGCTGGGTCAGAGCACTATATAGTGCCGCATCCACAAGAGCGCTTGGTATGCTTAACAATCCACACACTCTCACCAGATATGTTATGCTATACTTTAATGCTCTTTGCTTTATATTGGCTGTTCTTCTTCGCTCAACTCTATACTCTCCAAAACCGGCAATATGTTCTCCCAGATGGACACACCCTATACACATTGGGCATTATTCCTTGCAATCTCTTTTTTTGTCTCGCTGGGATACTAACCTTTTGATAAAACTTGATGTGACTATCTGCATAAGCCGTGAGTCCATCCTTGAGTTCTTTGGTCTTTGTGCGCTGGAACACCTCAAATTCTTTGAGGACCTGATTCGAGAATGCATTCGAAATATCATTTGTCCTGGCCACTTCGCCTTCCAGCTCCTTTATCTTGCGTTCTAAACGCGCCAGTTTCTCGCGGCGTGCACGCTGCATATCTATCCCACGCACTTCATTGAGCTTGTCCGCTACAAACTCGCCGATATTCAGCCCTCCGCCTCCTCCTCCTCCTCTATTCGGATGCAACGTGCGTTCACGTTCACGGATCGTTCGATGCAAGTAGGCTGATAACTCTTCAAAATCCACTTGTTTTTGATCTCGTGCGCGTAATACAGCCTTACCAGTGCAGGTGAGTACTCTGTGAATTAATAAAGATACCTCACACGTATATATATATACCTTTGCTGCCTGGCAATACGCCAGCAGTTCATGGACATCGTTCAAAAACAGCAAATCTTCACTACGCGTCTAATGATGATGCCCCCGTTAGGAATCACCTCCTCATCAACGCCTTTTTTCTTTCTTTTTTTACCATTTCGCTCATGGCACTGGCGTATGCCTTTGTCGTCTCCGCGAACCGATGCAGTGGTTCGGATATCCCGGTCTCCATTTGTGACAAACTCTGTATGCTAGCCGCAAAACTAGTGTAGTCTTGTTGAAGATCTACAAAAAGCAAATCTGTTGTCAGCCAGCCTAGGGTTACGACGATCTCCTCCCCCCGGGCAACCGACCCGACCCGACCTAGCTGTCTTTTACCAATCCGAGAATACAACCGTTCGACCGTATTCAAATTATCCTCCAGTTTATCAATCACGTCCTTCATATCCACAAACCGCTCGTCGGGCTTCTTGATTCTGGAGAACGCGTTCAGTAGGGTATCACTGAGCGACTCGAGTACGGACGATGCGGGTGGCACCCTCCGCGACTGCATCCGCTTGTCGTTTTTCTAGAAACCGAAACATGAATCCCTCGTCCGCACTTCCTCGCATTCTGCCCTCTCTTTTAGGTTACTTACAAAGTCAGTGGACTCTAAAAACACTCTTGTGCACTGTGATTGTTGAAGTTCCGGATGCCGTGCTATCCGATCCAGAAACCACTGCAAGCCTATCCTCCGTCTCTCGATAAACTCGGATCCAAAACGATCGCCCTTGATATATTCTATAAAATCCCCCCTTTTAGCTATCAACAACAATAACAACGAGAAGGGGGTATTCCTTTTCGCTTCGTTTTTTACCCAATCGATGCTTTTCTGGAAGAGGCGGGACAATGCAAGCCGGAAACTCCAACAGCAACGCATTATGCAACCAAACGAAATCCTGAAATCTCCGCCGAACAGGTCTTGGGTTAGGCGATGCAAAGGTTTCCACACGGGTCTAAGATATGAATCCGTCAGATAACGGCAGTCCGGGAAAAGAGGACGGGGGGTTACTGTTACCGTCGTTGTGATGAGGTAGGACACATAGGCGCCCTGAGCGTCTGTGTGCTTGAGCGGATCACTGATGCGTATCGTCATGGGTTTAGGTTCGTATTCGGTAAAAGATGGAGAGGCAGCGTTGCCATTCATAAAGGGAGCAGGAGGAGGTGCTGCTGCTGCTGTGGCGGTATGCTGTCTGATGGATTCGTCATGGTTGGCCGGGCTGGTGGTTGGGGTAAAGGAATACGGTGGTTGTTGTGGTGGAGTGCTACTATGCGAATGAAAACTCTTTACAGTTTCAGCTTTTTTTACATTCTAGGTTTATCTGTCTGAATGGGAGACTACCTCTTGGCCGAACGGGTCATTATTCGTGTATTCGCTGCTGCCGAAGGCTGAGAGTGGGTCGTCTGGGTCGAACGGGACGGTGTACGCATCGGATGTCGCATGCACATTCCACTCTACGTTTTCATAATCGTCATTCATTATCGTTGATGCAATAGGAGAAAAGAGAAAAATTCGCTTCAGGCTCCGTCCAATTTCAAAGATAAAGCTAACAGGATGTGCGGCAAGAAAAAGGCTAGATACAGAGGACAGTAAATTGAGCTACCTTGGAGGTTTCGTGCACGGAACGTTGAGATTGTAAGCCGCTTGAATAGTGATGTCATTGACCAAAAAAGGGAAAAATGAAATGATGCATTGGATGATCAACAACAGTATGCTTCTTTACAGGAAAATGAATAAAGTCTATTATTAGTTTACAGTTCGTCCGTGACAGCACCTTCGCTGGCACTCTTGACCGTCATGACGTAGCGTGCGAGAACGCCGCGGACATGCTTTGGAGGCAAGGGCTTGAAGTTTGCACGTCGCTGGGCCATTTCTTCGTCCGAGATCTCCACGTTCATCTCACGACTTTCGGCGTCAATGGTAATCATATCGCCGTCCTTGACCAAGCCGATGGGGCCACCGACTTGGGCTTCAGGGCAGATGTGACCAACAATGAAACCCTAGAAGAAAACGAGGTTATTGACATACTTGTTTACAGATCGATTACGTGGGGCGAATACTACTTACATGAGAACCACCCGAGAATCGACCGTCAGTCAACAAGGCAACATCCTTGCCAAGACCAGCACCCATGATGGCCGAGGTTGGCTTCACTGTAAAACGACCCGTCAAGACAAAACCATATATGACCCCGCAAGGTATAAAGAAAACAACTTACACATTTCCGGCATGCCAGGGCCACCCTTGGGACCTTCCTGACGAATAATAATGACCGTCTTCTCTCCCTTCTTGAACTCATTGTTCTCCAACGCAGCAACAAAGGCCTCTTCGCCATCAAACACGCGGGCTTTGCCACGGAACCTGAGGCCTTCCTTGCCCGTGATCTTGGCCACCGAGCCTTCGGGCGCAAGGTTACCGCGCAAGATTTGCAGGTGGCCCGTCTTCTTGATCGGTTGCGACACGGGTCGGATGATATCCTGGCCCAGGGCGAGACCAGGCAACGAGTGCAGGTTTTCGGCAAGCGTCTTGCCAGTGACCGTCAACACATCGCCGTTGACCATCTTTTCCTCGAGCAGGTATTTCAGAACCGCAGGAATACCGCCTGCCTTGTGCAAATCTTCCATGACATATTTGCCGCTGAATAGGTGTCAAGTTGAGCCCCCCCCCCCCCATATCTCAGAAACTTGTATAGGTTATCTTACCTGGGCTTCATGTCGGCCAAGAAAGGAGTACGGTCGCTGACAGCTTGAAAGTCGTCCAGGGTCAGGGTGATACCCACACTGCGAGCAATGGCAATCAGGTGCAGCACAACGTTCGTCGAACCACCCAAGACCATGGTCAGCACCATCGCGTTCTCGAAGGCTTCGCGGGTCATGATGTCCCGTGGCTTAATGTCCTTCTCCAGCAGGTTCCGGATCGCTGCACCCGCGTTTAAGCACTCTTGGATCTTTTCCGGGTAACTGGCGGGTGTGGATGAACTGTAGGGCAGAGTCATACCCATCGCCTCGGCAGCCGATGCCACTAGAAAAGATAAAAAGCGATTAACCTCATACACACACCGACCCAACCCGCTTTCTCAAGAAGAACACGTACTGGTATTAGCAGTGTACACTGTCCAAAAAGGAGATAGTTAGAATATCGAATGTTAAATTAGAGAGAGGAGGGGCGGGGAACTTACTGCCACCGCAGGCACCGGGACCAGGGCAAGCATGTCGAATAATATCGTACCGTCGTTCTTCATTGATCGCGCCACTGACGTATTCACCATAAGCCTGGAACGCAGACACAATGTCAAGGGTATCACCGCCGCATCCCTTGCCGGGCTGGATCGTACCGCCATACACCATGAGTGAAGGCCGGTTCACACGACCCATGGCCATCAGACAACCGGGCATGTTCTTGTCACAGCCTGGAAGTGAAATATTGGCGTCATACCATTGACCGCGCATCACCTAGAGCGCGTCGTTTTTCGTTATTCTCTCGTGCTCTCTACTCTCGTCAATGGCAAGCTTACGGTTTCAATGCTGTCGGCAATCAAGTCTCGGGACTGAAGCGAATAGCTCATGCCATCGGTACCCATCGAGATACCATCACTGACACCAATCGTGTTGAATCGGTAACCGATCAATCCGGCCTTCTGTACGCCTTCCTTGACCTTTTGGGCTAAATCCATCAAGTGCATGTTGCATGGGTTGCCTTCGTACCAGCTAAAAATAACAGTTGAAACCAATCAATAATTCAAAGCTTAAGACAGTATGGTCGCTCTTTCTTTTTTTTGTTACGTACACGCTCGAGATACCGACTTGGGCCTTGTTCATGTCTTCGTCCGTCAAACCGGTCGCATATACTGTGATCCTCCCATCGTTTAGAGGCCTCGTTTTGAGATTATATATCGAAAAAACTTACACATGGCTTGCGAGGCACCCTGACTCTTTGGCTGCGTGATTTTCGAACTGTATTTGTTGAGCTTGTGTTCTGACGAGGAGGATGCATAGTGTCGTAGGCCGACCGGAGCTGCAGCTTTGTTGACGTGGCGGCTACGTGTATATAAAGTTTAGTCGTCTTCTCTCTATGAACCTCGGTTCAAAGCAGTGCGATATACCAAGTGGCGGCAGATAGAGACACTGCCCTGGTGAGTATTTTAGAAGCCATAGAGTTGGGGGTTGCAGAAGGGAAGAAAGAGAGAGTGAGAGAGAGAGAGAGATATGTCGGTGTATGTAAAATGACAGCGTTTGCCCAAATAACTGTGACTTTGTATGACACTGGTCGCAGGTTTACACTTGATTGGCGCGGTTTCCCGCCATGATCTTGATTTTTGGCTGGTACAGTACGTATATTCTTTGTTTGACAGCTAAACTTTAAACAACATCTTGTTCTGCATTAAAAAGGGAATAGCAATTGCGAAGGTTTTCTGTGCCAAGGTTTCATCTTGATGTCGCCGCTTATAACCGCTCCGATCGTTATCTACCTTCTTTTCTTTTTATTCCTTCTTTCTTATCGTTATTAAAAGTAGAGGCGCGCATGATTCATCGAGCCATCTTGGCGGTTCTCGCACAGGTTGTTTCCAATCAAAAAAGGGCGCGATAACCAGATTTTCGGATCTGACCGCTGACTTGTGACAAAAAAAAAAATATAAACCCACGCAGGCACGTATCGTGGTATCCTTGTTGACCTTGATCACTGTACTTTATCTTCGTTCGCTCCATGTGGTCTTCTTTACGGCGGGCGCCATTTGTTGTGCTATTACGGCCCAAATCCTGAAACGCCTGTTACGACAGCCAAGGCCGATGTCCACCAAAAAGAGCTACGGGATGCCGTCATCTCATTCCCAAGTCATTGCGTTCTTTACGACGTACATTTACTGCACCGTGCTTCATAGCAGCAGCAGCAGCAGCAGCAGCAGCATGGGTTGGCTGGAGCGTGCCCTTGTACTGGCAGCCGCTGGGATCTCGGGTGTCTCCGTGATTTGGTCGCGGGTGCAACTGGGTCATCATACGCCAGCACAGGTGATGGTCGGTGCTACGATTGGGTCGGTGATGGCGTATGGCTGGTACGCTGTCTGGACAAGCTACTGGGCAGAAGAATAAAATTCATTGCTTTTCATGTATGATATAGACTAGAACTTAATAATGATCGTATTTATATAAAGTACAACTTTCTTTAGAGGGTAATCATGGCGATGACCAGTGCAACAACAGCAGCAGCAGTCCAACCAGTGGCTGCTGCTCCTGCTGACTTGATAGCGGCGGAAGGCATGGTAAACTGGCCACCGGTATAAGTGATGGCGATATCCGGACGAGGCTGGGACTCATCCCAGGAGCAGTTTTGGGCGGAGGTGTAGTAGATGGACTCGTTCTTGGCGACGTTACGGAGCCAGTGGCGCTGATAGCTGGACGAGGGAGCGGACGGGTTGACGACGTTGATCATGTCCTCGAGCAAGGCGTCACCCATGACAACGGCGCCCGCGAACCAGTCGTAGCCGCCAGCCGGGGTCAGGATCCCGTCTTCACGGTACACGGCCTGGTTCTTGACAAACTTGAACTGGTCCTTGTTCGCGTCCGTGATCTGGTATCCGTTCAGGATGTCGTCCAGTGTCGTGGCAATGTAGGTCTCGTCAATCAGGATGTCGACGTCCGTGATCGCCTGCAAGAACTCGCTGGCGGAAAAGTACTGCAGTTGTGTGGCGTTCAAAAGCCGGCCGCCTGCGTCCTGTGTAAGCTGTGCCTTGTAAGAGGCAACACTGATGTTCCAGCTGGCGGTGTTGCCGTTGTACTGGCTGGGAGCATCGTACAGGGTCCAGGCAACCAGTGGCTTCTCGTTGTCGGGATAACCGCTCGCGGCTTGCTTGAGTCGGTTATAGTTGTCCGTCATGTTTTGGATGATCTGGTTAGCCAAGACTTCGAGGTTATAGAACGCAGCATAGTAGCCGATCCATGACGCTCGCTAGATATATCTATCAACATCAGCTAGGATATATTCCCCCCCCCTCTTTTCTAGTAGCACTTACGCCCAGTACATCAGGCTCATAGGCTTCGTCGGTAGTCACGGTCTCGTTGTCCGTCACATAGTAGCTCGTACCAAACTGGACCTGGACAGCCGCGACTTGCTGACTGGCGAGTGTCATATTGGTCGCAGACAGTTCAGTGACATTGCCAGATGTCTGTTGGTATTTCTCGAAACAGCTTGAAGAAACCATTGAACCATCGGCGACCAAGTGGATTGTTTCTGCCACACCGAGCATCTTTTTGGATCATTGTTATTCAATGTAAGTTTCGTCTTTGTATTCCCATTACTACGTTACCTCGAGATAAGGTACGACGGTGGTTTCGACAGCCGCCACGCTGGTCACTGGGACCTGATAAATTTCTGTTCCATTGGCCAGGTTCGTGGGAAGCGGAGTACCACACTGGACCAAAGCGTATTGTTGCTCGTTACGATGGTCGGTGATCAGCTTGTAATTGTTGAAGTACTGGATTTCAAAGTACTTGGCATCATCGTCCCCTGTCGTCCTCATCATCATCTATTAGGTTATGCATGTATATAGAAATAAACAAACAAATAAACTCACGCGTGGAAAGCTTTTCGGGAAAATAATCGGTATTGGCGTCGTAGGTTTGGACGCACTGACCATCCTTCAGGTTACTGGTCAATTGAGCAGAGGCAAGTTGAGCGCCAAGTAGCGCTAAAAGTGCTATCGCTAAACGAGCCATATAGATAATAAAGATAAGAGAAGAAAAGAAAAAGTAAAGCAGGGAATTGCAAAAGAAAAATACACACAGAGTGGCTTTTGGTCGTACAACAAAAAGCTGATCAACAAGTAAATATTCAACCGCCGACAGAACTGCCGCTTTTCTTTCAAGAGGTATATGTACGACCAAGTACTCATATCTAACGCTACTATAAAAGCTGGTCACCTACAAGGCCTTCACCATAAAGTGTTCCTGCTATGGCAGTATAGCATAACAGACATACATATAATACACTAAAGTCCTATCGACTCGTGCCATGTCCTCTTCTAGAGACGATTTGCTATATGATACAGTAATAATGCAAGTTTATGTATACTATACTGAAATGGTCTTAAAGATATTAAATCCAGTATTCGCTGTACTCAGGACACAGCCCGGAATCTGCTTATGCCAATGTAACTCTTTGATCTCGCTCTGTCCCTGATGCACAAAGAGCAGCTGCGGCGGTATCTCGACGCCTTCACTCGTCATCCGACTATTTCCCTCCTCTTCCGTATCCAGTTCCACCGACAGATCCCACAGCGTCAGCTGGTCATCGGCTCCCGACACCGCCAACACAGACTCCTCGGTTGGATGCCACTCGATCGACGTGATCTGCGCATTGTGCCATTTGAAAGTGGCCACAGGCGTGGGTGCGTTGCTCCTAAACTGCCGCAGGTCCCATACACTAAACACGCCATCGTCATGGCCGCTCGCGAGCAGATAGCTTGCCTTGTGGTTCCAGGTGATCACGTTGATATCTGAGTTACTGGCATGGACACTCACGGCCGCCTTTTGTTTGTTCCGGGTATCCCAAATCTTGATCGTCTGGTCTGCTGAACACGATGCAAACACGTTTCGCTCCGTCGGTGACCACTGCAGATCCTCCACCGACGATCGATGCCCGCGATAAGGAAGATTCTCGGTTGAACATCCGGACGGTGTCAGTGTCGTATTAAATATTAATCCCGCATTATCACCTGTTAATAACCTATCGTGCTCCCCCATTCATCAGCTTCTCTCTCTCTCTCTCTTTGGCATCGTTCGTTGTACTCACCGTCCTGCGTCTAAACTTGACCAATCCAAGGCATATCCTTCGACTCTTCCATGACTATTGACCGTCGCTGCTGGTTTGCTGGACTTGGGCAGACTCGTGCCGGGTACATTTAAACTGGTGACATAGGGTGATAGATCAAAGATATGCACTTTGCCTGTCTCGGACCAGGTGGCTGCAATATGTTTTTCCTGCTGTTGAGGCATCACTCGCAATCGATTCACACATCCGTTATGTGGGATAGACCGGTATTCCAGGATTGGATCTTCATCCAGCGCATCTGGATCCTCTTCATCGTCCGAATCTATATACGTCTCCGTAGGTCAGAAAGATAGACTATCCACTTGATTCTTTATGGACGTTACCAAACTGCTGTGTCTTGTGAAGCTGCGACATCTTCATGACAACGACTTCATTATCACGAGCACCAGGCATCGAGGTACCAGCCGCGACATAGGCCGTCACGGGGAACTACAAGAAAAGAAAAGAAAGGTTTAGCAGGCGCCCCACATAGACGGCAGCAGCCAACACGGCTTACATTTTTGCGCTCTTCGCCCAATCCATCTTGGAGAACATCAAAGCTCAGGAAAGGTAATCGAACATCCAGATTATGCAGCATCACGTAAACAGACTGATCGGCTTCGAGCGTCTCGCCTTCCTCAAGTGGTTGACCAGGCAGGTACAACTTTAATTCTTCTTCCTCTTCTTCTTCTTCCTCCTCTTGCTTTCCTTCGTCACCGTCCACATCCATGCCTATGCACAACTTTAGTTGGAGGTTCGCTGATTCGCACGCGCGTCTTGTTTACCCTCTCTGTCTTCCATGGCGTCGTCGTCGTCGTCGTCGTCGTCGTCATTGTCCTGATCGTCCCCTGATTCTTGTTCGTACTCGTCTTCCCAGGCATCTTCAAACTCCCCCATGTCATTCGCATCGTCTTTGGCCGATCGTGAGCGACTGCTGCTTCCATTCGCAAAGGCCACAGCCTTGCTTTCATGCTCCATATCATAATCCGCTTGCCGTTTCGACATCGCTACTGTAGTCGTCCTCGATCGCAAAAAAAAAAAGTCGAATCGCTGTCAGAAAATTTTGAGGATTCCAAGTCCTACCATAGTTTCCTTTCTCGGATGCAAATTGTGCTCACGAACAGATTCAGGACTCATTTTAAGATTCAGGCGTATCCAGGTGCTATTTTCTTTGACGATAGAGCTCTAACTGCATTACAGACCTCTGCAGTCTCTACTGCTCTGTTATATAGCTTTATCATGGGACTCAGGGATCATCATGTAGCTGCTGCTCATGCATTATGATTGGGGGTAAACAGTCCCTTTCATGTATGAGGTATGCTGTAAATTAAGTGGGGTAATTGTGGGGATACTTTATGAGGGAAAATGGGAATGAGATGTTGCCGGGGAACAGTGTAAAAAAAAGCGATGGTGTTGTAAAGGGTGATGGGGCGGGATAGGGTGAAAACAGCTGTGACTGAAAAAAAAGCAAAAAGTACAGTATGATTACAAAGGGAAGATAAAAAGAAAACTGATGGTAGATAGCCTGGAGAAATAATAATGAATACTAACAAACATGTGTATTTACTGGGTTGCTCGCTTGACCATCTATAATGAAAAGGCATAAGTAAATTCTTTCGTTGATGAATGATGTTCTTACCTCTTTGGCCCATCGTGCCGTCTCTTTCGTGCTAGTTCCATAGTGACGGCTAACTCTCACTTCACGAAGCAGTTGCGGCACCCAATCTGCCTGGAAGAACTGCTTGAGCTGCCCTCCAAACGCATCAGCAAGATCACTGGGTTACGCTCGTTAGCCAGGAATTCAGTTCGTCCTTTGTTATTTATCTTACCCCAAAAGGCCGATTAAAGCTCTTGTTAACGAATCAGAGCGGTTAGGATCCGTAGCAAGCGCATGCATAAACTGGAATAAATTTTGCATGTATGGGAGAAGCAGAGCAGCTACTCACGTCCGTTAGAACCTTCCATCACATAATCAGCTTGCTTCTCTTACCCTTCGGTGTCCCATTGAAGCCTTGAACAATGCCGACGTAGGCTTCGACATTGCCTTCGTGTAAAGTGTTGACGTAATCGATCATTTCGTAGTTGTCCTTTTCCGCTCGCATGCTCCCTGCCTGTTGAAGCACCATCATGACAACTTCAAGGTATGGCTCGAACTTGTCGCCAATAGCAAGGGCAACATCACCAAAGCATGAAAGAATGCTGGGCTTCACAGAACGATGAAGCACGATACTTTGCAGGTTTGATACCAGAAGTTGCATGAAGGTGTTGCAGTAGACTTCCACGCCACCACCCAGAGCACGGCACAAGTCACCAATCAGACCCACAGCAATTGAGCACAACTGGTATTCAGCAGGGTTTTGCAGAGCTGCGCACAAAATAGGCACGAAAGGCTCAGCATAGCGACTAAAGTTGCCCTCCAAAGCGTTCATCATAGCGCCCACAGCCAAAAACGCATCTTCAGTAGTGGTAGCTTGCTTCGAAGAGTTGTTGAGGAGCTGCAAAAGACCAGTCATGATGCGATCGGACACGGACATAATGTCACCGTTCAACCGTCGAATGCAGTTCTGTACCCGTTCATCAGTTACATATGTATCGAAAACCATTATGCTCATCCGAAATTTACCGTAAGGACACCCAATAAGCTGGACTGAAGCTCGCTGAGTTCGGCCCGTTCGTCAGCGCCGACGATTTGGTTCTGTAATATAGAAACGTTAAAAAGGGAGACTTATAGACGCGTCATGGATATACCGTACCTCCATAGCGATCGTTGCATCCAGACGGTCGAGGATAGTCAAAGAAATTTGCTGAACCGTGACAATACAATCCTATGGCTCCTCGTTAGCACTGCTTTTCATAACGGAACCCAAAATAACGGACATACATTGGCAGAGAACATGACCAAGGATGATACAGCCTCGTATGCTGAGGTTCTGCAGTTTGACTCGTTGTCGGCTCTTTCCGTAAATTGTAAAAGCGCTGTGACAATGCCTTCAAAGTAGCCTGAAAGTGCGGATGTGGGAGCTTCTTCTCCAACAGCAGGACCCAGTTGCTCCGCCAGGTTCATGAGGGACTAAATACTTCCCAGTTAGATCAGTTCGGGACATGCAAAGGTTGACATACCCAGCAGCAGTTGCCGACGATGCGAGGACTGTCCTGTAATCCTGACACTAAAGCAGTAATCATATCATGCAGGTGCACCTCAGGCTTGATGCAGTGGATCAAAAGTTCAGAAACGCGACCCAGAGTCCACGCCACGGTATCTTTGACATTGACGACAGGATCTGCCATCATGTTGATGAGAGTTGGCAATGCCTGTATAATCATGCTGTAAGCAAGGCGATAACGACAGGCAATGACAGGTACGTATTTACCTGGTCGACAAGAGGCGTGAGATATGTTTCTTCAGGACCATCCAGAATAGAACCGAAAGCCATGACAGCAGCTTCGCGGTATCTCCAATCGTTGTTTTGGATGTTGCCTTCCACGAAAGGCACGACCAGCGGTACGATCAAGTTGCGAACACATTGGGCGAAAAGGGACAAGCAAGTGGCTGCGGCCATTGACACTGTCCACTCGTCTTCGTCCTGATCTTCTTCTTGCTTTGTGAGAAGCCAAAGAAGCACGGGAAGAATATCACTCAAGGCTAATTCGGCAAAATTATACAGCACACGCTCAGGGTTTTCGCCAGCTTCAGCAGCCTATATAGATGTGCAACAGATAATGAGTTTTCAACATCCTGATATAGGCCACGAGTCTATTTACCTCGAGAGCTTCTTCCTTTAATTCTATTTCTTCATCACACACAGTTGACCAGAATTCAATGGCCTGCAAAGCAACCTTTTCGTCTGGATTGTTCATGCCGGTCACAGTAAGCTGTCCAAAATACCTTTAGTGAGTTTGAGTAACATGGACGTTTCAAAATTTACTTACGCCAAATAACGCCTTTTCCATGTAGTATCGCATCTTGTCATAGTAAAGCTGCATGATTCGGACCAAGCACTCGAAAGCCGCAACTTGAACTTCGCTGGATTCGCTTTGAGTAGCTTCGCATACAACTTGCATGATAAAGTTTCTTTCACCCTACAATCAAGCCGTGAGGATACGGAAAACAGTTGCACCAAGATAGCTCATTTGCTGTACCTCACGCTCAAAGTTGTCCTTTACAAATTCCAAGGAGTTGTTCAATGCACGGATGGCTGCAAGTCGGACTTCTTGGCTGTAGATGCAGAGTCAGTAAAACATTTCAGGAGGCTCACTAGACACGAATTACATACTCTGGTTCTTCTTTGCGCGCACCTTGCACCACTGCAGTCAAGATATCGTTCGACTGACTGGCAAGAACAGCGGGGTCCTAAGGACGGAGTCAGCTACTCGTCATTGCGTTCGTAAAGCGAACTATTTACCGTCGCCTCGCAGACATAACCAAGCGCTTGAAGTGTCGATTGTTTTAAGACAGGGTTATCAGCGTTCGTGACGTTTTCCAACAAGATCCGTATGAGTTCCGGCCAAAGGTTTAATGACAGTTCGATTTCTGCAATGGCCGCTACCACCTATCCGGAAGCTATTTTAAAAACTGCTATTTCTTTTATTTCTTCCTTCATAGCTCTTACCTGACCGCCAATATTGCCAACCATCTTTCGTCGTGTGGCCAATGACATCAAAGCCTAGAAGAGCACTTGTTAACCTCTACCGCAAGTTTCTAACGAAGCATCATAACATACGTGTTGCTTCACTCGGGTTCTGACGTTCACGTCTAGCGCTAACCATCGCTGAGCCTGCTCTTCTTTTCGGGTGTATTCCTGAAATAATGTATTAAAATCAGCAGCTGGTCAAAGTGCTGTTTTACTGCGACATCACCTTGGCTGCTAAACTGTTCTTCAAGGCAAGTCCTGCCGACATTCGGATATTGTCATCGTTTTGTTCATTTGCCAATTGCTCCGAGAGAATTTGTGCGTAGCTTGCCTATACAATGTGAAAAGTGAGTGCTGCCAATCTCGATCGTTCCGACATGGCGAGACAATTTACATAGTCCTGCTGCGCAAATAATTCCAGTTTTTGTGTGGCATCCTCACGGAGAGCACGATCTAGACAGTCATCGTGAGCAGGATCGTCTTGAGATGGGCAAGAATAAAGCTATATTACCTGGCGAAAGTGTGTTGGCGAGAAGACTGGCGACATCCATTGCAGAAGGGATTTTTAAAGAATCTGGCGATCGAGAAGAAAAAGTCAGCAACAACAAAAAGAATCAACAAGGTCCTGGACCCATCGATCGTCACGTTTCACCAAACCCCAAGGTAGAAGCTCGTTTTAAGTTTTGACAAAAAAATATACTCACCAAAATGCAAGAGCGGGTTATCTTCGTTTCTTGCGGTAAACCGACCCAGTAAAACGCGAAAGAAGAAAAAAAAGTCGGCGGGTGTTGCGTCATGATGTTTGACTGTCTCTTTGTGTAACACTTGCCCTTGTCACTGCTCAGTTACATGTTAAGCAAAAGTCTATGTCTTGACCATATCAAGCAGACCAAGAGGCCATAAAGGACGCTTTACTGCAAATTGGACTCCTTCCTATAAATGCAGCTATTCGCGATGTCGTGATCGCATGTTCGGCAGACACAGCTATTGACAATGTTGTAATCCAATCAAACAACGAATTTTCAGTTACGCGTCAATCTGTTCTCATTAAAATGGACATGCGTGCAGAATGCAATTTGAGTAAAGGTTCCCTGTTGTAAAAGGTCCAGCGGATTGTCTTGACATAAGCCTTCGAGGCATCGCATCGTGCTTGACGGCTAGTCGCATGACAGCAAGTGCTATGAGCAGTAAAGTGCATACTGGATATTATAAGAATATCCAGTTAAACTTTCCTTTGTCGACTCGGGCAGTCAGCGGTCAGTAAGAAGTATGGAAGTTTCACGCAAACTGGATGGGCACGAACTGTGTGTGCGTGTGAGAGAGAAAGCTGCAACTGCTCCGTAAAGCTTAGCATTAGGGATTTCCTTAATGCTGCCCGTTTCTTTCACAAGATATCATTATCCAAAATGCTACGAAAATCATACTGCTCTATAAGCAAGTGGGTTTCACAATCTGTATTATGATAAATAACTCTCGTGCAGCGGAATAAAATGAAGACATTGCCCTGCCGTAAAGGTGGGCCTTGGAGCCAAAATCGCTCTATTGCTAGTGTTAGATAGGTGCACGACTTTGGGTTGGATCTGGGAGGAGATTGTTCATCGCCATAGCAACACAATGTGCTTTAAACTCCGTTCATTCGAAACGATCTTGCAGCAGCGATCTTGTTTTGCGATGGCAGAAGCAGTAGCGAATGGCAAGGATGTTGAGGTGACGGTAGTCCGCAACGATGGGACACCGGAGAGCATGATTCTGCTGACGGGCCTAAAGAACATTTTCCAAAAACAACTGCCCAAAATGCCCAAAGATTACATTGCACGACTCATTTACGATCGGTAATGGGTTCGCATCCGAATGCAAAATGTGCTCCGAATAACCGACAACGGATCTGTGTAGAAATCACTTGAGCATGGCGCTTATACGAAGGCCTTACAAAGTGATTGGCGGCATATGCTATCGGCCGTTTGATAGTCAGGAATTCGCCGAGATTGTATTTTGTGCGATTGCATCGACGGAACAAGTCAAAGTAAGGCACACGCACACAAACGCACACCTTTTAAAGAAGAAAGTCCTATGCTAACGGGTATCCAGGGTTATGGTTCGTTACTTATGAACCATTTGAAGGATTACATTGCGAGCAATACCAACATGAAACATTTCTTGACTTATGCTGACAATTACGCCATTGGTTACTTTAAAAAGCAGGTACGGGTTCGGTACTTCCACTTGTTGTTGTAGTACGCCAGGTGTAACTCAACGAAAAAAAAATGGTGGTGATAGGGCTTTACGACCGAAATTACGCTGGATAGGAGGAAATGGGTTGGGTATATTAAAGATTACGAAGGCGGTACAATCATGCAGGCAAGTCTTTTTTACTAGTACTAGTCCTCCGTGTCACATTGTACACCACTGACACAAGAGCAGTGCACATTGGTCCCCAAAGTCAAGTATTGTCAAGTTAAAGAGATTCTGGCGTTACAGAAAAAGGCGGTTCTGGAGAAAACCAAGCAATATTCGACATCACATATTCGATACCCAGGGATCCAGATGCCGATGGATGAAAACGGCAAACGGAGTATTAACCCTCTTGATATACCGGGCGTTGGTAAGTAGCGGCGGGCTGGTCATGGTGCGGCACGAACTTGACTTGTGTTGGTTAGCGGAATCGGGTTGGACGCCGGAAATGGATGCCTTGTAAGTTGGATGACGATCCTCCGCAGAATTCTCTGTTTAACACAAGCTTTTTATAGGTCCAATCGGCCGCGGCATCCACCGCATTATAATCAGATGCGCCATTTAGTATCTGAGCTGCGTGCGAGTCCACATTCATGGCCGTTTCATGATCCTGTAAACGCAGAGGAGGTAACAGATTACTATGATATCATCAAAGAGCCCATGGGTAAGTTTAAGAAGAACGTTTGTGTGTGAATTGCTGATTCGCTGACAGAACGACATAGATCTGACTACGCTGGAACAAAACGTGGAAAACGATGTGTACGCGACGATGGACGACTTCATCAAAGATGTGCAGAAGATCTTTGACAATTGCCGGCTATATAATGCAGAGACCACCAACTATGCGCGATGTGCGAATCGACTGGAGCAATACTTTCGAGAACGCCTTCGTATATGGACCAACGGAGAGTATTAAATATAAGGCTTCTTCCCCTCTTCTTTTTTTTGTACAGAATAACGAGAAACTGTGTAAATACATTGTCAAAGAAAACGGCGAGCAGCTTGTTTTACGCGAGTATCAAATTGTGGGTTTGTGATGGGCGTATCCTTTTCGTAAAAGGGACTCATCAAGACCTTGATAAGAAGAAGGTGTTATATTCATCCTGCCCATTTCCCTCGTCTGCTATCTGTATATATACCTTGACATAAAGTTCGTAAATTTCATTGAAAAAGTTCTTGATGCTGTCTTCTGATTTTTGATCGTGCAAAAGCATGAATTTCACATCTATTATTCTCTACTGAGTTGTTCCCCCTCCTGATTTGGCCCGGTCATAGAGTAGCCCTTACTGTTTGCAGTAACAAAAGCAGATACATACTGCTCGTTGAAGCGGTCGACGGTCTTCAAGTACCTAGCAGCAATTCGTAAACACACGCGTCCCGTGTTATTATTTCCGCAGTAGTGTTTACATTGCTTGTGTGTTCCATTGCACTTCCTCGACGACGTCTAGAGCCGCATGCGTAATGAACTGATGGAGATGCTTAGTGTCATCGCGCTATGCATCAGTCAGTCTAAGGCAATACAGTCATCGTCTCATTGTTAGTTACCCGACTATTGTCCGTTAAGGCGGATGACCGTGACGAAGGGATAATATCCGTCTCATAGATTGGATTATCGGTAGCTCCCACAATGGCAAAGTAATAAAAGTTGGACATTGAGGAACCCCTCTGTTGCCTGACCTTTCTGGGTTTTCTCTCTTTTCACATACAGCAAAAAATATATAAGCTCTTTCGAGCCAAGAATAATCAGTTAGCAAAGTCTATACAATATACTGTAGATGAGGTGGGGGGTATAGCTAGTTGAGATAAGTGGTATCCAATCCATGAGCAAAATCCATAATGACTATTTTATGATCTTGGCTCGTGCTAACAAAACGTGATAAGTATCACTGGAGGCACACAGAGAGAGAGAGAGTATGATGATTGCCCTTTACCTGATGATCTTGGTCGCGTCAAACATGACATCAAATACCCAGCTTGTATGACACGAGGGAAATCGGTGGAGACATTGGCCAGTATGGATATCCCAGATCCGTATACTCTGGTCATAGCTTCCGCTCACGATCTTTTCATCATCAAAGTGGAGTGCTCGAACAAGTCCTGTGTGGCCTATCGTCAACAACAGCGGATGTGGGTGTGTGTCATTTCCTATACAAAACAGATCATTTGTTCTCCTTCTTTACCTTCGCAAGTCAAGAGACATTCACCGGTTTCTATTCAGGAGTGTTGCATATATTGACAGGGTTAGAGGAAGGAGTAAGGCAAGCACAGGAAATCTTTTACCTGCGTTCCAAACTTTGATTTTGTTATCGTTGCTGCCACTCACGATGCGCTGACCATCGAACCGGATGCACGCCAACCCACGCGTATGTCCACGGAAATCGCGCAGACAAGTGCCCGTCTTGACATCCCACAACTTGATAACCGCATCGCCTGACGCCGAAACCAGACGCTGACCCTGAAGCTGGATCGCATTGACGGGGCCCCGATGTCCGTAGAGCACCCTCTGCAGCTGGCCATCGTGTCTCCTCCATATTCGGATGGTGGCGTCCTTGGAGCAACTGGCAATCACCTGATCATCAAAGCCCACGTCCAGCACACCGGACGCATGGCCCCACAGACGCCGCACGATCTGGAACGTCCGCATGTCCCACACCAGCACGGTGTGGTCCGAAGAGCCCGAGACCATGATCTCGTCGTCGTACTGGAGACACAGCACGCTGGCGCTGTGGCCGGTCAGGGTACGCAGACAGGTACCTTGCAGATTCCAGCATTTGATGGTCCGGTCGCGGCTGCCGGTGACCATTTTCTCCGCGTCAAACTGGACACAGTAGATGCTGTCCTCGTGGCCGGTGAGGATCTTTATCTGGCTGTCGCCGTTCCGCCATCGCCGATCGAGCTGCGACTGTCGCTGGTACAGCGAGCGGTAGTCCGTGGTTCGGACGGACGGTAGCGGTTGCTGTCCCCGCCGCCGTCGTCGGTGCGCCCAGCGCGGATGCTGCATGTACAGTCGCCGCCACAACAGGTTATCGAGTGTCGCTAAATGCCAAAGGCTGGAGACAAGACTGAGTGCGAGCAGTGCATCGGTGTCGCAGAAACTGAGAATGAGCTGGATAATTTCGGGTGGCATCCTACTTAGATAATCTAGTCATAGGCAATCCCTTTAGCTCAGGATTATTTGTGGAGTGTGCGTGATGATCGTTGTTTTCACCTGTTTTGGAGTTACATGTGCTACTACTAAAGGATTGCTTTTGCTGCGCTTGGTGGAAGCCTTCGTCAATGCGGTCCATATCGCCTGTGCTTTGACTGCGTATGCGTTTTGGACAGGTAGCTTGACACGGTTTGTCGGCGTCCGGTCGGCTGCTTGTCGGCGGGGCCGGTAAACTGAATCGCAGGGATCGACTGATGGGTAGCGAGAAGGACAATGGCTTGTCGGAATTCGGAAACACTGATCGTCGTAAGCATCGCAAGAGTCGTTGCTTGACGCTACGAGTAATCGCCTTCTCGTGATCCATCAATCGGAAAATTAGCTGCAGAGATTGGATGCAGAAAGGGAAATAAAGTTGGGGAAAAAGGAAAAGGGAGCTGCTGCTTTCTTGCTCTCACTTTTTTCCACTATGTCTCGCTCAGGGGGACTAAAAATGGCAGATTGATTGCTTCTTTGCCACCTATTAACGCATCCATCCCCCGCACATCTCGCATCCAATACTCTCCCTCTTTCTAGCTCCTTTCCATTCGATCTTATATTTTTTCCGCCAACCATCTCCATTTCTTACACGTGTTCATCCGCACTGCATGTTTTACTTTATAAACTGACTTGTTGAAACAACAACAAAAAGGTATGTATAAGCAGCTGGAAGATGGGCGAGGGAACAGAAGAGAAGGGTAGGGCGGACAACTGGTATACGATATATATGTATATGTATATGAGTGTGCGTGTTCAGTGTATGTGTGGAAAAGGGAAAAGCTATCTACAAATGAATAGAAAAGATGAAAGAGCCTTAGTCAGAGTCGCTGTCAGAGCCATCGGAATCAGAGTCGCCTGATGCTAAACTGCTTGAATCACTGTCGCTTGAATCATGATTGGCTACATAATAACAAGGCTTTGCTTAGCACGCACAATCGCTCGTTTGGTTACCTAATTACGCTCTTACCAGTTGACGGTCCATCTCTGGACTGAGTAGCAGGTGCTTCTGAGCTTTCGCCAATGCCCATAACAATTTCGTTCAATTTATCTTTGGTTTCATCATCCAGAAGATTCATGTCCAATTCAATCTCGCCCTATCATCGACAATATGGTTAGACGATGCGTAGTAAATCTTGACAGTGGCTACTGATCTTACCTGGGCTTGAATTGGCAAGGCAGCCTGAATGATTTCCACGACCTTATCAAGAGGTTCACCAGTCAACTGATTCACCTGGTCAGCAAGTCGTCTTGACCGCTCGTGGTCCCATCGAGATGGCGCAGTCTGTTGCTTCTTAGGCCTTGCCCGCGCTGTCTTTCCACGTCCTTGTCCTCCTTTATTGGCGCTGCGGTCACTGCCCTTCCTTTGAGATTTCATGGACTCGATTTCCTTGCTGATTGACTTGAGGTACCGCTCAAGTCGGGCCAGTTTATCATCATCATCTCCTGCCATTTCAATTAGCGACATAGAGTTATAGACAGCATTATTTACTCGCTTACCATCATCATCAACATCCGACTCATCACTGGACTCGGCAGGTTTGGCAGGTTTAGGTGGTTCAGGTGGCGGAAGAGGAGGCATTTCCTTCCACTTTTCGTCAAACACCCTCTCAAGTTCTCTGCCCATCTTGTGGACAGGGACCATGGGAGGATTGTAGAGATAGCAATTGTTGAACATAAGACGGATGTCGGCTTCGAAATCGCTCGGTGTTTCGTATTCGCCTTGCTGTAGTTTCCGTTCAATGGTAGACAGATCCATGGGGTGCTTGACGATGGTTGGGTAATCGGGAATGTTTAGAGCGACGACATCCACTGGTTCCAAGAATGGATAGTTGATGTTGCGATGCTTGGCCTTTTTTAGTTCACGGAGCACCTGTCCACAGAACTTCATTTGCACATTCTGTTTGCGTGGATTCACTCTCTTGGTCATCGGTTCCGGATAGTCCTTCGACCGGGGCGCCCGCTTGGACCTGCCACTCGACTCAGAGGCTGTAAACTTTTCCTTGGCCTTTCGCTTGGCGCCAGATTTCGTTGTCTTTTCCGACAGTAAGGGCTATTCATCCCAAATTAGTAAATTGATCATGCTTGGGCTCTCCCCTCTCCCTCTGAAATCATACCTCCACCTTGGGTAAAGGCATCTGCCGAAGACTTTTCTCGAACGCGGATTCAACATTTTGGCAAAGCATGGAAATCATCGCCTCCGGGCCATTGAACTTGTAGCAGTTCTTGAACACAAGGCGAACGTCATAGATAAAGTCATTGACGTCTTCGTACTCGCCACAACTTAATTTGGTATCAATCGTGCCAAAGTCCATGGGGTGTTTGATGACCTTGTGATAATCTGGCAGATTCAACCGGACCGCATCGACAGGACGCAGAAACGCACCGGCATCTCGATGTCGCTTCAGCGTTCGCATGATAGCCGCACAGTACTTTGCCTGCTCTCGTGTCATGTTGGACTTGGGCGTCTTGGGAGTAGGCGGCGGTGAGAGCTCCTGCTAAGTATCATGAGCGTGACTCCCCCCGAGGAATGTTACAATCTATTTTTCCCTACCTTTAGCCTTGCTTTCTCTTTTTCGTCTGGCATGAGTACATTAGTATGATTATCACTGCCAGCCAATGGTTTCTTCGAGTTGGGTTTTGACTCGGGCATTTGCTCTAATCTTGGCTTCTTTGCTGGCGAATCGGTAGGTTCATCCTGAATGGATGACAACAAATTGCTAACAAAATTCCAGACGTATCAGAAATCCGACTTTGAATAAGGATGAAAAAACGCGTCAGCCTTACCTGGTGTTATTGGCATTTGCTTCGCAATCAAGATTAGTTCCCATGACCGTTATGTTTGTTTCCTGGAATATTTCATACAATCAGTTTTTTTGATTCCAGACCCAGCAGACAGGGAGGGAAAGCAGCAGCAGCAGCGGCCATGCATGATGATTCAGATGCGGCAGGGTTGTCATAGCACAAGATAAATCATTAGGGTGACACAAAGCCAGCTCCTTCAGACGGCATCTTTTTTGGGCTGCGGCCTTTTTTCTCTCCGTTTCTTTGTCGTTCGAAGAATGAAAGCGGTACCAACCTTTTCAAGCTGTTCGAGGTGACTCTAGACCTAGAGTCAATCGAGTCAGTCTAAGATACAGGGGAAAGAGAGAGAGACAGAAAAAGCATAACTCACCGTTTGCAAAAAGGGTACGTGCGTAAGCTTTCGCTTCGTCTTTGAGGAGAAAAAATTTTTCGGATAAACTTTGAGCGCCAATGACGGGCAAAAAAAAAACGAAAGAATCCTTTACCAGGCCTCGCCTTATTTATACAAACCCCGACGATGACGTGGCTTTCCTTTTCTTTCTTTCTTATTGGTCCACTTGTAAGTGTCTCAGAACTGTGACAGTTATCCCTCCCCGTAAAGACGTTTGCTACACTCGCAATTGCACTTGAGAAATCCCGTAATCAACGTTTGCTAAAGCTCTTTTGAAAAGTAATGTCTAATTACATGCGAATTCGCAAGTGGATTGAACTTTTAAGCGCAAAATTGCGCTCTTTTTCCGCTTTCAGAGGTTCCGCAGCAGTCTGCGTACAGTTCCGTAATCTTACGATCTTGTCTCAGAATGGGAAACGATAATGATCTGGGCGGATTCCACTTCTGATCCCAATCGTTATAGGGTGCTTATATATTAAAAAGTGGTACAGTCTAGAGCCACGCCGGTTCGAGCACATGCCGGTCAGACAGTCATCAGCTTTACTAGTCGTAAGCGCAAAAAGGGGGCAGTCATCACTGTTACCGATGCAACCCATGGTTATGCCTTAGCGCATTTCGTTATATTCATAGTTAACAAGCAAGTTTCTGTAGAATGTACGAAACTCGTCTGATATGGTTGACATGTGCATAAGAATGTTGGAAACGGGGCAAGCATAAGCAAAAATGGAGTGATCTTGATGCCAGTGTAGCCACTGATTGCGATTGCCTGAGGTCAGCAGCTGTAGGGGGTCTCAGAGTGTCGATATTGATTCAATAGCTCAGAAAGCTGCTGATACCGTGATCAGTGCGAATATCAGCAACTATAACTGTGGCGAATGCTTTCATTTTATCATGAACACCGTGGGAACGCATGACGAATCAGTTCATTGAGTTGTCCATGAAAAAGTGCTCAAGGGCCACATATATCGTTCCCAGTTACAAATCTGCGAAGAGGGATAATTCAGTCAACGAAGGGCCAATGTACTAGAAGTCGCGTTGCAGCCACGAATAGAGGCAAGGCTTTTCGGTTTCAACGACTCCTTTATTTATCATTAACTCTTACGTTCCTTTTGTATACCACCGTGATATATCCTTAGCAAGTATTGCAATGGACGATGTCGATGATCTTGGAGGAGTCAGTCGTGGGAAAGGACGACTTCTCTCCATTGGCAATCAATGACGCAGCCATGGTGGCTGAGTGCACAGTCACAATGAAAAAAATTTGGAAGCGTATAAAAAGGGTCACGGGTCGTCGTGCTTTGCGAAATCGTATTCGCATTCTTGGTAAGTTTTCACATCCATCCTTGGCTTTTTTAACAGTTCTTTGTACATGATGGTCATGTAATTTGCGTTTGACCGGCATGTTGAGGTGCACTTCGCCAGTGCAGTAAGCCCACATGTCATTATGGAACAAACTTTTCTTGCTGATACTCTTATTTTTTGAATATCGTTTTTGTTTCTTGTACGTGTACACCGCGGAATAGCTGTTCTAATCGCTGTGTGTAGTTTTGTCTAGCTGGTTATTTTGTTCCTGGAATGAAGCAATGTAGCCCACTTAAGGTGAGTCTTCGTCTTCTTTATTGTTTAGCCAATGTGGTTGGGAGTGTGCTATGATTAAACTTCGCACCAGAGAAAGATTTCAATGACGAATTTCTCTAATACACCAAGATCTCTGAGCCACTCTCAATCATTGGCAAAACTTGTGATCGTATTGGATTTTAATTGTAGAGCTAATGATCGTTTTGTCGATAGGTGGCGGTGTAGTCAGTGGTAATGTGGAGTAGATTTTGTAGCATTCAATAAATAAACTATCAGCTTTTGCGTTTTCCTGATCCTTTTCTTCCAAAGAAAGCTTTTCGGATGACATTCACGCTTTGTTGTTGAGTAGATGGTTTTTGTTCTTCGCGTAATAGCTGAGCCAGCTCGGCGACGGGGAGAGCGGAAAGGGAGCGCCATGCCTGGAAAGCTTGTATTTCTTGCTGTAACGCTATGGTTGTGTTCTGTTTACAACAACGCGTGAGCTGTAAGCACGTGGATAGTTTAGCACTAGGGAAAAATTTTACCTGTATCTTTGACCAGAGGCGCTGGTGGCTTGCTGTGTATGGAGGTTCGTTTTGAACCTTGTGATAGGCATTCTTAAAGAGAGCGGTCAAACTTTAAATTTTCTTGCGCTATGGATGTGTTTTTCATTTACCTTGATGTACTCTGCATCATTTTTGCATGAGGATCCGATCAAGAGTGTATTCAGGTCTTCGTCGCTGATGGGTATATGCTCTATTATCCAGAAAGCACAAGGGAAATTTCCCGCTTATTTCTTGTGTTACGGTGATGCATAATCAGGAATGTACCTTCGGCAATGCCGTGATTCTTTAGTTGTTCGCGCAACGATGCAACCGTTTTATGTAGCTGTGACATGGCATCTGCCATCGCTTGCGTCTTTTCCATGTGTGTCTCTTTCAATGCCTTCATCTCTAACAAGAGCGCCTCCTTTTCCTTTTCGTATTTGGCTAATTACCCACGATTGGCATCTGTTTCAAGGAGCCCCCCGCACAATGAGAAATCACCTCTGACTGAAGCTTCAAATGCCTCCCTTTCGTTTTCCAATAAGCGGTACTTGTGTCGCCAAGCGTGTTGCTCATTGGTGGCTTGTCGTAGTTCTTTCTAGCAAAACGCGTTGAGTGGTTACGTTTGAAGCATGTAGCTGAAATAGAAAAACCTCACTTCAAGCTGAGCAACGCGTTCATTACGATGATCAGACACTGGCTGTAGAGGGAGGAAATGAGTGAGAAGCATGCGATGAGTCGCCCCCACCCTCAAACAATAGCAAACTGACGGGTTGATCGGCTTTAATAGGTTTGTGCAGCAAGCTGGCCAGGGAACACTGGGAACTGAAATTGATCCAATCAAGGGCGGGTTGAGTTATAACCGACAAAGGTACACAAAGAATCGCTTGTACCTGCTTCCGTCCAAAAGACCGTAATTTACTTGCTTACGCTTAATTGTAAAAGGAGCAGTGCTCGTTGCTGAACGAGGAACAGGAGACGGTCTTATACTATTTGTCATGATAAGGAAAAGAACAGAGAAAAGAGAGAGACAGAGTGAAATAAAAAAAAGTTCCGGCCAACTCTGATTGAGCAAGTCACTCTGCTTGCCTTTTTGCATTGAAATCGAAAAAAAAAGCATAAAAGTTTTTTTCCTTGTCTTTTTTGCAAGGGCATCAAACCCACTCTCCCTGCTCCTTCTTCCCCCACACACACACATACTACCACTTGTAATATTCTAACCCTTTTGGGCTGTTTCCACCCTTCTCTCTCTCTCACTTTGTCCTTTTGCTGTTCTGTCATGGATGTCCAAGGCTACTTGCCACATGCGCCTGAGAATGCGCCTCAGGTGCTACATTATGCACAGGTCAACTTGACTCCCCGTACACAGCCCGTGTCATTTCCTCCACCCTCACCCATGCCTGGCATCACTCCGCCCGTTCCGGCGTCGCATGAGAAGCAGTCGTCATCCTCTCGTTATGCATCATCTTTACCCCTGAATAACAGTGGGCAGTCAGGTACCAGCGGTCTACCGCCGTCGTCGGCCCTGCTGGATAAGCGCAAAAGCAGTCCAGCTGTACTTGGTGTTCCGCTCGGCCTAAGCGAAGAAGCGCAAGCGCAACTCAGTCTGCACTTGTCACAGCAGCGTAACTCTATCGAAGCAGCCATGCTGCTGGCGAATTTTAATCGCTTGCCGTCAACAACCCCCGCCGTGGCTGAAAAGCAGCAGGAGGAGGACCAGTCAAAAAAGCAGGAGATGGATGTGGATGACACAAGTAAACAAAAAAAACTAGATGACTTTTAATTTATGCGCATGAAAAAAAGGACTCACCCAATTTATTATTTTGTGTTAGATCATAATCATTCTCCGTGGCCAGCAGAAGATGACATGTCCATTTCAACTGCCTCGTCACGTCCACGTCGCCACTCTTACGACATCCACATGACCTGGGCTTCGATGCCTCCCGAATTCCTTGAACGTTCCGAATTTTACCAAGATCATCAGTCATCGTCTTCCACATCCTCTTCTTCTTCTTCTACTTCTACTTCGACAACAACTACTTCTACTCCTTCTTCTTCTTCAATTGTTGCCGGACATGAAGCTGCCAAGTTGACCTGGATGCATAATGGACAGTCGCAGGAACACAAGTTGATCGATTACAGCCGGTCTTCTTTCCCTCCTGGTGTGCCAGCGCCTTATCCTTCGGATCTGCAAAGATTTCCGCCCATCCATCATCTGCATGGCGGAATCCATCCGCTGGCAAGTCCATCCTCCTCATCACCCTCTGACGCGGTGGGTACTTACTATCCGTACCCACCTTATTCTTCTGTCTCTACGCCAACACCAATGCCGCCTCCCCCTCCGCCTCCACCACACCACATGCCTCAGAGTCCTGGCCAGCCCATGTTGCCACCATTCTATTATCATCAGCAAGGCGGCGGCAGTAGCAGCAGCAGCGGCGGCGGCGGCGGGAAGTTATTGCTGCCTGGTCCGGTGGACGGTCAGCGGGGTGAGTACGGAGTGAACAACAATCACGGTGGGATGCGGGTATTACAACCTCGGCGCAAGAAGACGCGATCGGATCCTGACGAGGACGATATGTCGATGGCGCTTGAGCCTGGCCATCCGGATTTCCCAGACATGAGCTTGAAGGATATCGAGGCTGCGCGTGTTGATCCTGAAGCGCGTCCACGGCGCCAGAAGTTGCGGTATGAAGGGGACATGTACACGCCTCAATGGGTACGATACAATGGGCAAGCCAAGGAAGGGTTATGCGATACTTGTCAGCCCGGGAAATGGCTTCAACTGAAAAATAGTGCATTTTGGTAAGCCCTCGCCTTGCATTGACAGATGCGACATAATGGTTTTACTGAATGATTGTTGAAAATCAGGTACCACAAGCAATTTTTCCACGGGATCTCGTCCGTCTCTGGTAAAGAGTTTCTTCAGCCGCTCGAGACGCGATGGGTGGATCAAGACATGGTGGAAGGATTATGCCATCAATGCCGTCAGTGGGTCGCTGTGAGCAATGTCAAGAGAAAAAACAGCGTGCTTTGGTATCGTCACGCGCACAAGGTAAGGTTGAAGGCTCATGAGAAAAAAATGCTTTCAATGCGTATTGATCCCATCTTGTTTAGTGCCATGTTTATCATAAGCCCAAAGTGGCGTCCCCTAAAAGACGCTGAACCCTTTCTTCTCTTTTCTCTTTTTCTATTTCTAGAGTACTTGCGTTCTTTTTCCTTCTATATTTTACTGTATATATTTTATTTCTTTTGTGTAAATGGTATGCCCGTCACCCTGTTTCCCTTCTTCAAGAAGGGAAAAAATCAGCTATGTTCCTTCAAAGTAAAAAGAAAAAAGGTCGCGAGCGACGATCTGTAATAAGTAACTATGATACGAAACCGTCTTTTCGGATTTGGAAAATCCCCGAAACTTGGGACTTGATTTTATTCGTTGAAGCCATATTGCGCATAACTATGGGAATCCATGGTTTTTAATTGCAAAAAAAAAGTAAAGTGGTTCCAGACCAGCGAAATGCGAGCATAAAAATGGGGCATAAACCATAGTCAATGAAACAAAAAAGATGATTAATCCGTTGCAGAGGAGGAGCAGGAGGAGGATTCATCACGAATACGCAATAGGCGCTGGCGTTCTCGAGTTCGAATGGCCTGCCGACGGTTCTGGAACCAAATCTGGACTGTGCGCGGACTCATGCCCAATTGTCGACCCAGCTCAGCGCGTAATTGGGTGGATGGGAAAAAGGTGCGATCAAAGACGCTATTGAGCACCTTGAGCTGCTTGGCGTTCGCTCGTCTTCGTTTGGGTTTCAGTGGTGGTTGATTATTGTTGGAGGCCTGCTCTTCTGGATGCTGCTTTTCGCTCTCTTCGCTGAGGGTGCCATTACTACTAAAGGAAGAGGCCACTGATACAGAGGACGCCATGGCTGCTGGCTTTTTCGGTAGATCATTTGTCAGTAACATTGGAGACCATGTATTGCTGTTGTTGTTGTCGTCCATAGGGTGGAACGGATATGGTGAGCATGTAGCAGGTGATGGAGTGGGCGGTGAGAGTGAAGGTATACTGTTGTTATCATTATCAGAACATAAGAGATTCGAGATATCCAAGACGGAAGGTCGATTACTTTCTGGTTTGCTGTCGTCGTTGTTTAACAGGCTCGAAACAGAACACATTGTGAAAAGAAGCAGAAAAGGAACGAATGAAAGCAAGAAGCCGCAAAAGGGGATTAAAAGAAAAAGAGGATGCCTTCATCTAAAATTATATATACGTACAACCCTGCTCGAGCCACACAGCTTGTCAAGTTGGTCTCTCTCTCTCCAAAGTGGTCCGATTTTTGCCAAGGTGGCACAAACGTAGGGTTCTGGTCCCAATGGATCCAAATCAAAATCAGGTAACTACGTAACTGCCGTCCGCTTATCTCGGGTTAATACAGCCCGACATTTAGGGTTTCATTTTTCAACAAGCTCGCTGATTATGGATTATTAATTTTCATTTCGGTGGATGTCTTTTTTTCCCGCCATGCGGGTCGTCCATTTTAAACATGGGACGGGCCACGTTTTTTACAAACTCTTGGGAATTCAGAGTCCGGGCTAACAAACAGATGGCTCGTCCCTTGTCTTATTACAGTACGTATCCAAATCGTTGGCATTGGCGATCACGGTTACCAGTTCATTTGGGTCAATCTTACCGAATATGGGGCACGTCGTACATCTTCTTCTCAGGAAACCAATGACCCAACTTGCTTTAAAAGAACAAGTAGCTAAAAATAATAATGCGAAGAATTAAAAAGATGGGGTTTCAATTCTCTTCTCCTCCCGGTTTATTAGTGCTTATTCAACCGTAAAATGAAAAAAATAAAATGCTGTGATGTAACCCGGGATACAATTCCGGTGGGTTAGCCAAGCTTTTTATGTCATTGTCACGATCATTTGGCCCCTGGTTCATGGCCACAAGACACGTGCAAGTATGCCTTTGGGCACTTTTTGTTCATATCGGCTAAACGCTCGATAAAAATTAGAAAGGGCGGGCGGGCGGGCGGAGCCCCTCCTCCCGCCGATTCTTCAATGGGAGGGCGGGAACGTACTAAGCCTTTTTTGATCACTTGCCATTGGTCTATGCTTAACTGCAACATCATTGGTTCATCTCGCAGGGCATCGATCGTTTGGTGGAGACAATTTGTAGCTCGTTCTATCTGGAAGGAACAACGTGGACGTGGATCTAAATCTGGCAATGCACGCTGCTACACAAAGAGAAGCCGAAAAAGATGCTATTTCTGTAGCGGATACCATCCCGACACGTCCGCGCAAAGAAAAGTAACCAAGGCTTTGGACGAAACCGTGGTGTATCAATAAAAGAACCGTGTTCGCGTGTTAGCTGATGGAAATTATTCTTGTTATGGAAACTCTTTAATACACTATCACTGAACACACGACGTATACAACAAAACAACTCTATGTGATTTCTTTGATTAATTTCAAATTATGAGTCGATCTATTTACAGTCAATGAAATTTGTCCCCCTTCAAGGCAACCACATCTGCCAACCATGGACGGTCGATCGAGTCTCGACGTCGCCAGGATCCTCTTCAAACATGACATGCATTTTCTTTTGCAAGAAATGTTCGACCTGGAACCCATATCCCAGCGCGTCTCGGTCATCCGGATCGACGTCCTCTGAATAGGGCCGCTGCGCAATCTCAAAGAATTCCACGTCGCGGTGGGCCAAATGAGGCCGATGATGGCTGTAAAAGACATAGGCACGGCCAGTCTTGGGCGTCAAGAGTTCTCGACAGGTGCGTAGCATAGCGTGGTGCTGCGAATGATTAAATACCAGATCGCTCATGATGATCACATCGTAGGTTGATTGATGTAACGCTGACAGTTCTTGCTGCAGTTTGGTTGTCGATGTTCCCCATACATATCCCTACTTGCACGGGTCAGACGAGATAGAAGCAAGAAGAAGAACGGTACGAACCTGTACAGAGACACGGTCTTGGTGATTTTGTTTGAGATTGGTCGAGACATTTTGCCTGATATTGTCGATCAACTCGCTGTCCGGATAATCCGTCACGACCACCTTGCGTGCGCCGTTCAGCGCAGCCACAAGACTCGGCAAGGCACCACCTGCGCCGAGTTCCAAGACACACTTGTCACGGCAAATCTCCTTGTTCTTGTCGAAAAAGGAAGCAAACACTTTGGACGCGTTCCACAAGTGGTGGGCCCATAATGGATGCGAGCCCACAAGTCGTATTGTCAACGAAGAAACGTCGTCCTCTATAACGCTCCGTTCTTCAGACCTCTTTTTTCCCTCTTTTGTTTTACGGATCGAACAACGTACTGCCATTCAAGTCAGCCGGATCGCGCGTATAAATCTCTGTCGTCGGCTCTGGTCCAACGGCCTCCTCTTCTTCTTCTGCTGGCTAATCACGTTCAGGAGGACGGCCTATATCTTTCAGTGAAAAACCAACAGTTTGACTCGTCCCCCCGGAGAATACGCACACCAAAGAGATCGCCCGCAAAACCTTCTTCATCGTCACTCATGATCTAGATTATAAAATCATCGGCTTTGGCCCAAAAAAATTCTGCATACGGAGTTCGTCGGACCGTTGTACCTGGTCCCAAAGCTCACATGCGTGCTTAAGAATATACCAGATCTCCCAAAGTTATTGCGTTATATTAGATCCGAAATTAATGAGATTTTACATCCTGAAGAACAAAAGACTATCATGGAATCACACATTGCCACTGGAGCAAACAGGGTCTTCTTGGGAAGCTGTGAAGGCCAATATAAGGAACGTCGGCGCCACCCTGTCGATACAAAAGTTAAAGGTCCAAATGTTATTATTCAATAATTTATACGGTGCAGACCATAAGGTAGAGAACGCTATAAACTATATAGAGTCCATACAGTAGAAATACAATGCATGGGAAGATGCGAGTATATGAAGCAAACAAGAGAGAGTGAAGAAAGTGCAAGATTGAGGAAGAAACCTATGCTGGTGGGATCTTCTCGTCTTCAGAATGAGTTTCAGGGACAATAGTGTGGTCTGTTGCAACCACATTATCTTCGACTGTCATCTTTGGACGCTTGAACCATTTCCGGGCGTCCACGGCAAACCAGCCAAGAGCGAAAGCAGCAATGGCACCAAGGACAACGACAGCATAGTTCATATTGTACTTTGTCACGGGCATTTCGTACGGGCTAGAGTTCCCAGATGAGGAGGAGAGCATTAGTCAATCCACATTACAAACTAGAGAGTTCTCCATGCTTACAAGAGAAAAGCGACGGTAATGAAAAGGATCCAGGCACACGCTACATAACCAACGGGCAAGGACCAGCGTCCAAGGTTGAACGGACCAGGCTCAAATTGATGGCGTCCAATGGTGATCCGGCATAGGATAGGAATACCGTAAGCGATGTAGATACCGATACTGGCAAGGTTAAACACGGCATTGAGTGCGGCTTGGTCAATGAATCCCAACAGACCCAAAAGAGCCGAGCATAGAACATTCAGCCAAACGGCATTGACTGGCGTCTGCGTGTACGAATTGATCGTCTCCCAGACTTTGGCCCACGGAAGCGCACCATCACGAGCAAACGCAAATATCGCACGGGAGGTACCAATAACCGCCGACGAGCCCGTAAACAGCTGCACCAGAATCACCAGTAACCATAATCCGAGCGCGGCCGCCTTGCCACTTGAAGTATACATGATTTGGGCCATCGGCATCCCCAGTTCCGAGTTCAACGCATCCTGGATGTTGGCCACGCTAAACGTAGCAGCCAAGAGAATGAGCCAGCCAGCCACCACAGTGGAAACGACCGACGTGACAATCGCGCGAGGTCCAGCACGCGCCGCATCCCGGCACTCTTCGGCAATATTGCACGCGGCGCTGTACCCACACAGCGTCCACATGGCGTCCAGCATACCCAAGATATAGGCAAACCCGTTGTTGCTCCAGCCCGACGTCATCGATGTATCAAAGTGAGTAAACACATGCGACGCCGAATTGCGTTGCGTGGGCAGCGCAAACAGACAGATAATCACAACGATCGTCGCGACCAGGTTCAGGAGCACATAAAAGTTGTTGATTGAGGCCAGGAAGTGTGTCGGTAAGGACTCAATGACGCCGTGAAACACAAGGATCGCAAAGTAGAGCCCCAGGGTCTGCTCGAATGTGGCCACAAACTGGAAGTCGGTCGCCAAGGTCACTTCGGCAAAGATCATCTAGGCCAGACTCCAGTCGATGGACGCCACCAGAGCCACGTTGCCCAGCACGTTGAACCATCCGGTCAGCCAGGTCACGATAGGCATCATCCATGTCATGTCGTGTCTCTGGGATAGCTTTGCGGCAAAGTAGTAGAGACCACCCGTCGTAGGCATTGCGCTGTATAGTCCGGCAAGCATAAGAGCAACTAGATAGAAACAATGAGTCCATTTTTCTGTCTCTTGTCATCAAAGTTCTAACCCGGCATCACGAAGGCGGCTGCGGTTAACCTAACGCCATATTACAGTAAGCAAGAGTTCGTTCGTTACGCATAGTAAAGGCGCAAAGGATGCTCACCATCCCCAGATCATGCTGACAGGTCCACCGTGAGACATTGGAAAACTGATACTGGCAGATACAGAAGCCAGGACACCCATCATCGAGAACGCAAAGCAAAACAGTGATACAGAATTGAATTCACGCCTGAATTCTTGCTTGTAGCCGAGCGCTGCCAATTTCTGTGCGTCCTCTTCTTCAAACGATGCCTTTTCTATCTGCTCTATTTTTGTCATGTCAACCAATAGAACAAGGATAAAAGAAAAGACCTAGCAGTACCACTTCATGTTTGATCTCCAGCTTATTTTAAAGGAAAGAAGCTACAGCCAATAGATAACAACCGTGCGCGGGAGATGAATCGTTTATGGCGTAGCGCGCGATATCACTCAAGTTTCAAGGCACAAAAACCTTATCAAATCATTTTTTCGTACGTAAAATTTTTGACAGCCGTCTGTTCGCAACGCTAGACCAAATCCATATCTATCCCGAATGCACCGTTTTATTACGTAAAGCGGTGTCCTATCATTCTCCCCGGTCTTTATAAGAACAAACATTGCCCCCCTTCTTGTGGGTTTTCTCCCTTTTCTTTTCCCTTCTACTTTATTTTTGATCTGCTTACTGTGCTATTTTAAATCTTATCGTTTATCTCAAAAGAAGAAAGATGCCGATAGCGCTTCATGACGATGAGACTCGGCCGCTCCTACCGCCGCCTAGCAGTCGAAAACGCTACGCGGTCGATGGCTCTAGGCCAGATATTGCAAACGAGTTATGGGTCCTCACCAAATCATCCGTACCCGTGATACTTGCGTACATGCTCCAAAACTCACTACAGACTGGATGCGTCCTGATCGTGGGTCGACTTGGTCCCGAAGAACTCGCCGCGTCGGCGTTCGCATTCATGTTTGCCATGGTCACCGGCTGGGTTCTTGCCCTTGGTGGATCCACAGCACTTGGTATGATCCATTAGGATGGATTTGACAGAGAGACGCTCACGTCTTCGTTGCAGACACGCTATGTTCTCAAACATGGACGGCATCCGATAACCCACACGAAATCGGCATCTTGCTCCAACGAGCCTACCTCGTTCTGTTACTGCTCTTCGTGCCCATTGCCAGTCTATGGTTTTTCGTTGAACCCTTCCTACTCTGGCTCGGCCAAGAACCGTGCTAAGCCAAATGACCCAAGTCTTTCTTCGATACCTGACTGCCGGTAAGTAAGAACAAACACGGCGTTCCCTCGTTAACGGTTTGTTCTAACGTTTGTCTGGACAGGCGCGCCGGCTTATATTTGTTTCGAAGCGACCAAAAAGTACCTGCAGGCACAAGGCATCATGTACGCGGGTACCTATGTCTTTTCATTTGCTCGCCGCTCAATCTCGCGCTCAACTATCTTCTTGTGTGGCATCTCGGCCTGTGCTTTATCGGGGCGCCGATCGCGACGTCGATTGTGTACTGGCTCATGTTTGTCCTGTTGGTTGGCTACATCCGTTTCATTGATGGCTCGGCCGAATGGGGCGGGTTCGACCCCCGCGCAGCGCTCCAAAACTGGAAACCGCTTCTGAAGCTCGTCGGGTCCAGTATTCTGATGGTCGGCACCGAATGGATTGCGCTTGAGATCGTGGCGCTTGCGGCGGGTCGCCTGGGCACCACATCGCTTGCGGCTCAGAGCGTGATCATGACAACGGACCAGGTCCTGAACACGATCCCGTTCGGTATCTCGATCGCGACGTCCAACCGTGTCGGGAATCTGCTGGGAAGAGCTTGGCCTGCGGGCGCCAAGGTGTCGGCCAACCTGAGTGCGATGCTTGCGGCCGCGGTCGGTATGGTGATCATGACCATCATGTTGTTGACCCGCCGCTCGTTCGGCTACCTGTTCTCGGACGAAGCGTCGGTGATGGAGCTGGTCAGCCAGGTCTTGCCCTATGTCGCTGAATTCCAGATCGCGGACGGCGTCGCGGGGTCTTGCGGTGGATCGTTGCGTGGTATGGGCAACCAGCACCTGGGCGCGATCGTCATCCTCGTGGCGTACTATGTCTTGGCGCTCCCGCTGGGTATCTATCTCGCGTTCAAGCGCGATCTGGGTCTGGCGGGTCTCTGGGTCGGCCAATGTGTGGCCCTGTTCCTCGTAGGCGGCGTCGAATGGCTCCTGGTTCTTCGAACGGACTGGAACAAGGAGGTCGAAAAGTGCTTTGAACGTGTACGGATAGAGCAAAAGCTACGAGATAACCAAGACTCGGATGATGATGAGGAGGACACAGTGTAGAGCAGAATTATACCCTGTTAACAAGCATCCATCACTCCCCAATTTTTCCTAACCATAAAAGCATCATAAAACACTCCGCATAACCTAACCGACTTCTTGCTGCTTTTCCCTAATGTCCAACATTTATGCTCTCGAACCACATACAAAGTAATGCAGCATGTTTTCTGCTTTGATTCCAGAAACCTCATGCCCAATTCATAACATAATCTAGTGCCAAGGTGATCTTGCACACAACCTCAGGCGACATTGAAATCGAGCTGTGGGGCAAAGAGACACCCAAAGCGACACGTAACTTTATTCAGCTATGCATGGAAGGCTATTACGACAATACAATCTTTCATCGTATTGTCCCTGGATTCATTATTCAAGGCGGTGATCCTACAGGAACAGGACAAGGTGATTATTATACTGTTCGCTTAGGAAAAGGGGAAGCAAGAGCTGACGAGTGACAAAAAGGTGGCGAATCCATCTATGACGATCCAGAAGAATTCCCCAATGAGTACCATTCTCGGTTACGATTCAATCGACGTGGGCTAGTGGGAATGGCCAACACGGGTGAAAACGACAATGGCAGTCAATTCTTTATTACCCTCGATCGTGCCGATGAATTGACGAGACAACACACATTGTTTGGAAGGGTAATAATAATAAAAGTCGATGCCTTACGTAAAAGAAGGAGAGAGAGAGAGAGAGACTTAGTGCAAAAGATGTTGTATTAGGTGGTCGGTGACACGATATTCAACGTACTCAAGATGGGAGAAATGGAAATCGATAGCAATGAACGACCCCTATATCCACCTCGTATCAAGTCGACAGAGATTGTCCTCAACCCTTTTGACGATATTGTGCCGAGGATCACTGAAAGAGAAAAACAAGTCGCCAAAGCACGCGAGTTACAGAAGGCAGAGCAAGAGCAGGCAATGAAAAAGAAGAAGAAAAAGGAGAAAAAGTATGTCGAGACCACTTCTTCCAAGAAGAAAGTTTATCTAACTCTGATATGTCATACAGACAATTGAATTTGTTATCGTTTGGTGAGGAAGCTGCTGAAATGGAGCCAGCAGAAAAGACGGGCGGCATGAAGAGTAGCCATGATTTTCGCACTGACAACAAGGCCAAAGCGCCTTCCCCTGCTCCTCCTGAGCAACAACCAATACCGGAACCTAAACAACAACAAGAAGAAGGGCCAGAAACGAAGAAAAGCGCAGACGAAGAATTCGATGATGCAATGCGAGAAAAGGTTTTGGCTGGAAAAGAAGCAGCCAAAGAGAAAGTAAAAGCAGAACCAAGGTAACGTATAACCCTCATCTTGAAACACAAGAAAGAGAGGTATTGAAGCTTTGGGATAATGCAATAGTGCCCGGGAGTCTGAGATCGACAGACTCAAGAGCGACATACGGAAAATGGAACAAGAGCGACGTGATGAACTGGAAGGGAAACCAAAGCCAGAGAAATCAAAGAAAAAGGTCTCACTCGTCGAAATGCAACGAGAGAAATACGTGAAGAGAGGAACAGCTATTGTAGGTGGTATCAAAGGACGCAAGAAACAAGAAGACGATGTAAGAGAGAAATATTACATGTTACAGGGCATACAGACAATCTTACACATAATGATTTTACATACACGTAGACGTTTTCAAAACTGCTTGCGTTTCAGAAAAAGTTATCAACTGCCGAGCCAGACGCCGATGAAGGAAAGGAAAAGAAAGAAGAGCCACCGTGTCAACTGCATCATATTCCTGGTTGCGAGTCATGTTACGACCGAAGCATGACCGTGGATGACGCAGAATCAGACAAAGGATGGATGGCCCATAAACTCGTGTTTGAAAAGGATCATAAGGGAAAGGATCTCATGCAACGTACTGAGTCGGTAGATGATTATGTGGTCATTGATCCGCTCGCTCGTAAAGCACAAGCTGAAAAAGAAGAACGCGAGAAACGAAGGGACAAGGAGGAGCGGGTCGGACAAGCGTTTCGAAAACGTGAGCGAGAACGAGATGACGATAGGCATAGTAAACGGTCGCGGGACGATTATTACAGAAGACGATGATTGATTTGCATATTGTTGTTGTATGTGCATGTTGCATCTTTTATATGTATTGTTCCAGTAACGGAAACAAATGTACAGGTGGTATACTCCTAATTCTTTCTTTTTCACTTGTTGCTTTCTCTGCCTTTTCCTTTTGCTGGTCGAGAAGAAGACGATGATCCTTCATCAGAAGACGACTCCGGCTGCTTTCGTTTCGTTCCTCGTGAAGTATCAGTTGATGCCGTGGCCATGTTCTGATCATCATTGCTGCTGATCGAGGACTCAGAAACGTCATTGTTATTAGTGTTCGATTCGCCTGATATTTGATCTGCGGATGTCTGCTCTCGCGTCGTACGTGGTGAGGTCGTAGCAGACGTTGCTCTGAATCGGTTTCTGCGCGGATGGATATCGGCTGCCCCAAGCACGGATGCGAGAAAGTGATTGATTAAACTCATGCCTTGCACTATTCGTGCGGTACGGATAACACGACGATACAGCTGTACATTTTCCTACAGAAAGAGCGCACACTTAACATATCCAGTTTCCACATCCATCTATTTGTTTCACTTACTTCACTGCTGGAAGGTCGATCATTCCGCAGAGCTTCTGACATCTCTCTTAGCCTTGGTACGACGTCCGTCATGAGATCAGCTAGTTCGTCCAACACCATTGCGACCGCTGCAGTCTGACTGTTTCCGCTATTTCTGAGTCTTGACCTAATCTCTTGAGTCTGGTCGGCTGAGGAGCTTGACGCAGTAGAAGAACCCGCAGCAGCTAAAACAAATCCAATCAGTGAAGCCTCTTCACAAACAACTCATGCAGCAGTCTACATACCTCGATCTGGCGTCTCCAGTATATTTCGCACGTTTCTTATACAGCTCATTGTTCGAACAAGGCGTACTTCTACAGAATGCTACAAAGAGGGTTCAACTACAATAACTACACCATATTTTTTGGAGTATGCTATTGACTTACTGGAAATGGTAATCCATTGGATGTTCTTGTATTATCAGGAGAACCAGGCGAGCCTGAGTCTGGGGAAGGCTGTCGTTGGCCGACACTGAATTCAAAACTAGTAGATCTGCTATTCATCCTACCATTTGAACCATTTTCTCCCGAGCCAAAAGTACTCTGTTGCACGTGGGTTAATCTCAGATACATGCATACACACACCCCAATAACATTTGTATATACGAAACACTTACACTCATTCGTGTATTGCCAAAGAGTCCACCGGTCAAACCATCCATGATTGAAGAGAACTATTGCGTCCTCATACTCAGAGTTAGCATTGTCTTCTGTCTCGCCTTCAATAGTAGCTTATGAATGAAAGGACTTACGGGACTAGGGTCTCCCACGTCGAGGGTAATAAATGTGTATCCTTCCATCATGGGTAACCTGCCTCCCAAGGAAGGGAACATGCGTGGCAATGGTATTCCTCGAGCAAATGACCGTCGATTACTGCCGCTAGTAGTTTGTGGACGAGGTTCGTCTATATACACATGACACATTTATATCAATCGAGCTGGTCTGCCTTATTACGAATCTCCCAATGATTACTTACCATTCTGTGGATTATGTGGAGCGTCTGACGGCCGCACAACCAAATGGACGACTTTCCCGTTATCCAGGTTAGCTATGATAAAGAGCAGAGTCAGTAATCCTTTCGACCAAAATAAACAAGGGACCGTATCCACCCATTGCTCCTCATTCTCCCCTTCATTTTCCAAAGCGTGATGACGATGTTTTTTTTTGGGCAAACTAACATTTGTAATCAAGAGAGAGAGAGGTGTGGAGGTGGGATGGACCGAGTTCAACAAAATTACCATAATCGGTCAGTTGCTTTTCGTCTTTGAGCACCCGTCCTTGAAAAATGAGTCGTTGTCTATCACTCTCGACCTGGAACGCGCTCTGAACTGCCAATTTGAGATCCAACACCGAAGCATCTCGAGGAATCGTGACCGGTTTCGTCTGCTGTTCAAGCGACTTGATGTTCAGTGCCATGTATGCTGACGGATTCTCGTTGCTGCTGTTCGATGTTTGGCTGTCGCTTGCGTCAGACATCGTGAAGATTAATTAGGGCAAAAAAAGGTATTTAGTGTGCGTTTGCGTGTTAAAAAAGGTATGCCGCTTGTTTCTGGTGAATTCAAATCACTAAAATCGGAGATCAATTTCTCCGAACGAACGAATCCCTTTTGGTTTCGTATAAGGGAAACGCGAAGCCGCTACACTGATTCGGGAAAAAGCGAGAAATTCGTACACAAGTACTGGAAGAATCTATTGGAATGACATAAATAAGTAACAGCGTTTGTTTGTTTGCATTGGCATGCCGTAGAGCCGCATAGCCGGTCATTAATGCAAGTTTTGGATTCAACCCTTCCAATGGCCTGAGTTCAGCGTCAAAACTCAATGCGAGTTCCGTTATTGTCTGGCTATGCACGCAAGTTTGCATGAACAAAAACGGGGTCCCATCTTACTGCTGTAAATCTCTATGGTTTTATGTCGCTTTGTACCCTTCGTCTTTATTATCATTATGGTAAATCATTATGAAAATAAAGAGGTCCAGTGGCGATATCCGCACACTTCTACATAGCTATACTGATTACACCCTTAAAAGCCGTAGCTGCCTTGCAGCATATGACTGTCGCGTATGTATTTGATCTGCAAACAGGACTAGAATGTGTGCCCTTTTTGGTATACGTACGGTTATTATATAACGATCGCCTTCGGTATCCCTTTTCCTTGATCGCTCTACCTGGCGGCAAATGGTTTTGCCGTTTCAAGCTCATTGGCCCATTGACGCTTCCCCTGTATGTACCTTAGAAATGAGCTTTCGCCTCATAAGTCAGCATCGTAGGTCAACAAGAATTATCTACATGTCATGTCATGCTGTCGAGTCCGTTTCCATGAGGGGTTGGATCGTGTCGCTTCCGGGTACATAGGTCGTCTTTAACCGATGCTGTGGTCGTGGACGTCGCTGCACACGTGGAGAGACACACCCTGTTGAGGTATGGGGGAACGCTTGAAGCAAGGAATAAACTGCTTATAAACAGCTCGCATCTAAAATAATTGAAACAAGGGATAGCTGGTGAATAGCCTATTGTCGATAGATCAAATTTCGAGGCATTGAAAGTACCGGCTATGCCATGAGATGAATGGCCGAACCCTGAGGTTGTATGGCTTCACTCACGTCGGTTGACCGTTACGTTTGCTGTTTAAAACTTGGGCTTCGTTGGGTCCAAGTGGTGGCGAAGGTGGACTATCACATGATCGAATACTGGCAAAAACATATTGCAGGTGTATATCTTTACCCTGTTTCCACGCTGTACATAGACAATGAACCGAGAGCCCATTATCGACGCTGTGGGCGGAGCATATCGTTTGCCGTCTCAAGCCTCTTCTAGATGAGGTGTCGTTATAGCAGAATATTTGAAAACAATGAGTAATCCGTTTTCGTCCTTCTAAGGTCGAGTCAGCCGTATTACATTGACGGCACGCAGCAAAAAAATCTGGAGCCCCGCCCTGTACGACAACGACGGTATTGTTTTACGGACAATTTTTGTTTATCCCGTTCGGGACAAAAGGCCGGGGAAATGGGTAATTTTACATAAGAAAGAGGTCAAGTTTTAGTAGACAATGTACGACGTCGTTCCTTCGCTTCCCACGGCCCAAGGGCAGGCAATCTATAAAAGAGAAAGAGAGAAGGAACAAGTCACCAACAAGTAAGAGAAAAAGAAGAGATGAAGGGTCTACTTAGTTGGCTGGCTGTATTTCTGCTAAGTACAGCTGTGGTGTCCGCAGAAAAACGTACCTGCATTGTCCCACCATCCAACCCACCCGGATCCGATGCCTCGTCCCAAATCCTCTCGACATTCAAGAAATGCAGCAAGCACGCCACGGTAGTCTTTGAGGCCGGCCAGACGTACACGGTGGGCCAACCCATGAACATTACGGGACTCTTTGACGTCCATATCTCGATTGAAGGCACTATCCAGTTCACCAACAATATGACGTATTGGCAAGAAAACTTGATCCTGCTCAATTTCCAGAGTGCAGGCACGTTCTGGACCATTGGTGGTAGTCATATTCGTGTCGATGGTGGCGGTACCGTGGATGGTCAAGGTCAAGTCTGGTGGGACGCGGTGGTATGCTATGCGCTGTATTTGTTGAACGTGGATGGCTAATGTAACTCACTTGTTAAAGGCCAAAGATCCTCGTCCTGTACTGATGACTTTTGACAAGGTCCACGATCTCCAAGTGGCCAACGTTACACTGATCCAATCACCTTTTTGGCACTTTTTCGTTCGTGATACGACCAATGCCCTCTTCTATGATCTCAGCCTTCGTTCTCTGTCCAATTCCAGTGTAACGCACACACTCTCTCTCGGATAACCGAGGGGTAGATATTAACAACGTGTTTCTTTCTTTTGCTAATAGCACGCTGCCCGCAACTCGGACGGTTGGGACCTTTATCGCAGCAACAACGTTGTCATCCGAAACTCGGTCATTGCCAACGACGACGACTGCGTTTCCTTCAAACCCAATTCAACCAATATGTTGATTCAAGACTTGGACTGTACTGGCTCACACGGCATATCCGTTGGCTCACTGGGTCAGTATGCTCCCGAAGGTGAAATTGATGTGGTAAAGAACATTCTTGTGAAAAACGTTACTTGCCGCGACTGTCAAAACGGTGCACGGTAAAGCTCTCACTCTCTTGGTTCTTTTAATTGCGATGGTGATTCACGTCTCTCTCTCTCTCTTTTTGATAGTGTCAAGACATGGCCTGGCGGTAAGGGCTTGGTTGAAAACATTACTTTTCAAGACATGGATGTGATCCAGGCAGAAAACCCGATCGTCATCACGACGCGTAAGTTCATACAGGCTGATCCACTGGCATCAAAGCGCGCTGACTTGCTTGGACACTCCCGTGGGATGATAGACTATTGCGATTCCAACGAACTCGACTACTGTACCAATGCAAACAACCAGTCGCTGACGATCCGCTACGTCACCTTTGACAATATTCGCGGGTCCGTCTCAGACTACGGCATGCCGACCGTGAACGTGAACTGCTCCTCAGAAACACCTTGCCAGGACATTAAGCTCACGAATATCGATGTCCAGGAAGCAACGAACACGCCACAGAACGTGTGTGTATACGTCACCAATGCTGCAGAGATCCCTTACTGTCCTCAATACAACTCTTCTTCTTCTTCTTCTTCCTAATGTTGTTACTGTAATAAACCCATGTTTATTGAATATGCAATGATTAATTGCCAGACGGCAACTTTATACGTTTTTTTTACATATAGAAGCAGAGAACTGAAGCACTTTCGGACTAAAAGCAAAAATTGATATATGGATATCTTGCCCAGGAGACAAAGCAACATGAGTTTAAGACTGGATCAAGTGCAGCATCATCCTTGTTCCTGGCTTCTTGGCTTGCATCCACAGACGCAATCAGCGCGGCCTGCATCCTGCAGAAATAGGATTTGTGGATAAACGCTCCAATTCGTTCAACGTTTGGCACGTTGAAGCAAGTGCTGCAATGCTTCAGTCAAAACAAACAAGACACATATGTCATGAAGCTGGTCGTGAATACGAGACCAACGCTTTCTTGGATGGATATGTTTCAGGGCATTAAAAGATTGTTGTCATCTTACATACTAGAAGTGCAGAGAAAATGTTGGGTTTGGAAGCTTTTCTATCTGTTGCAGATGCTGCTTCAGGATGTGGAGTGGAGAAAATTGAGCTTAAAGTGGGGCTAGCTCTTAGTCTGCTGGTAATCGGTTTACAGATGCATGCCAAGCCTGCTTGCATATCGGGCTTGCTGGTGTTTGAGCCCTCCTCCACAGTTCAGCTTAGAGCTGCTTCAAATGACCCGTCGATTGCTGCCGTCCAAGCACGGACTGGATGTTCCAAGTAATGTTTGAGAGGAACAATGCGATTGACGGCATGGTCTATTGAGAGAGGCTGATGGGTCGACGTGTGCGTGTGTGTGTGTGTGTGTGTGTGTGTGTGTGTGTGTGTGTGTGTGTGTTGGCTGGTTCCGGCATACGTGTTTCAAATTGTAGTGCAAAAGAGAACATAGATGCAAAGTCTTTAGGAAAGGACAACTTGAGACACTTGTGTGCATGACTGAGTCTATAATGGGATAAGTATACTTGTTGATACTGCTACATTCCAGCGTTATATGTAGAAGGAAGCATCGGTTGGACGGTAGGCGGTAACTCGGCATTCCCAGAGGGAGTATCCAGCTGCATGATTTCGGGTCAATTTCGCATCCCGTCCTTGTATGTGATTGAACTTGTTCCTTATCACATAATAACAGATCGTCCAGTGGAAGAAATGTGAGTCATATTCTCTCACTAGCTAAGTTTATTTTTTTAGCATAGAACTACGAAAACAAATGGATCATGGACTGTGCGGGAAAGAGGGTACACCGAAATGGTTGGCCTCGCGCGTCACAGGATGTCCCGATCAATGAGCACTGACGATATTAGTTGTCTCGGAGACGCCAGCTCTGTTACGAACACTACTGTACCGCAATGGTGTGTATGAGATCCGCACCAGACTCGTTTAATAGTAATGCCCAGATCATCCGATGTTCCATAACATACAAGTATCATGCAGGTCCGAGCAATCTATCTCTGCAGGCACTCTTTCTTTTTTCTTACTAGCTCGTTGGTACCTAGGTAATTAATGAAAAAAACGACAGATGGCCATACGTCAATCAGACAAGTTAGGAAAACGGATACAAAAATTCAGGGACACTCTATTATCATGTTGGGTGGGGGGGGGGAGAAATCATCCCCCACCTCCTCAACCCTGCCAAGGCGCCCAAAGTCATCACGTGCATAAAAAAATTCAAGATGCATCCATCATATATATATTCAGTCTGTCAACTTTTGTATTCTTCTCCTTCTTATTCCTGTTATCACTTCTTTTCTGTATAATGGCTTCATCACCGTTTGCCCGTCGATTGCGTCGAATTTCCTCTCAATTACGATTCAATCTATCGCGTCGCAAATCAACTTCATCCAACGCCAGCAGGAAGTCTTCCACGAAATCGGTTCGATTTCAACCGATCGATTCCATCTATTACACGCATAGTGCAGCCGAATACGATCGTACGCCGGTCCAAGAAGAACAATCCAGTAGTAGACCAGCGTTGGGCCAATGCTTCTTTGCCGACCCTGACGACCTGGATGACCAGATGCTTATACGGAACACCAACCATAACCGGCAACGTAGTCTTCAAGCCATTGCGATTCACATTGCGCTGCGCGCAATGCGTTGAAAAGAAAATTTTCCTATTTTGTTCTTTTTATCCGCTTTTGGTAATCGACCCTGCAAAAAAAGATGTCTTGGCAAAAATAAGGGTTTTTCCCATTCCCCAGCCCCTTTCAAAGTGTACTACTTGGTCCCTGAATAATAATAATAATGCTATTAATCGTCCGCTCGTATCAGGAGCATCTCTTGAAATGGATTTTGCCCCGTATTGTTTGTTTGCAAGTTAGAGCCAATTAGCTTGCGAAGTCCTGGTGCAACAGATCAATCATTGGCTATCCTTGGTCGGTTCCGCGGAGCAAAAGTTACCGTACACGCTTTCCAGAAAGTAAATTCGCCACCCAATGAAAACCGATTTCGCATTCTCCCGAGTGTGAATTTCGCACTTCCCAAAAATAGATTTCGCAAAAGCTTTGCACCTCCAAGAGTGTAGAAAGTACGTAAGCGTGTTTAAGCCTCAGCTTTCCTCCTTCCTACCACATCGTATGTTTTGAAATTTCAGATTGCAAGACGAGCATCCAGTTTTTTATGCAGATGGGCAAGGCAATGCTGTCGAAGAGTACGGCAGACCTGAGCCCATGGACTACGTCGTCGACGAAGAGCAGTATGCTTTTGAAACGCTAAGTTCATACATCCAGTATTTGCGTAATCTTCCTCGCGAGAGCGACCGCGGGTCAGATGCCATGCAGACCGAAGATGCAAAGAAGGATGTAGACGTTCGCATGAGAGAAGCGTCGATCAAGCGAGTGTACACGCTCTACACGGATCAGGACAAAGTCAGGTTCTTCAAACTGATGTTTGAGAAAGTTCTGAGTGCCTCAGCTGCCGCAAAGCAGTTAGGTATCCATGTTCGTACGGCTCAAAGATGGGCCAAACAGTATGAGGGGGATCCTGATAGCATATTCGAGAAGCGTAAGAAGAATGGTCGTCCGCGTATCCTTGGTGAAGAGCATAAAAAGGTCATTCTAGAGTACGTCGATGAGAATCCTTCGGCTGTCTTGGAACAGTTGATGGAGCGACTGCTGCAGAGGTTCGTAGGGCTCAAAGTCTCTAAGAGCACCGTTTATGACTTCGTGAGGACGCAGTGCAACCTGTCACTTAAGAAGGCCCGGTTTCAGACTGTGGACAGGAACAGTGAGGCCAAGATTCAAGAGCGCCTTGACTGGGTTCGCAAGTGGGAGGGGACCGATATGGACTTTAGGACCAATTGCGTCTTCCTGGATGAGTCTGCCTTCCACGTCAACATGAAGCGCAGTATGGCCTGGTCAAAGAAAGGCTTGCCTGCGGTAGTCACTGTGCCCAAAACACGAGCGCAGACAACCACCATTTTGGGCGCGATCTCTGCTTCAGGTCTGGTCAAGTGCAGCATGAGACTGCCACAGCCGCCAGCCAAGAAGAGGAAGCAAGGAGGTTATGCTGAGCTTATGAGCACAGGGACAGTAACAGGCCATGACCTTAGCTTCTTGAAGGCCACAATGGATGAGATGGACCAGTATCCACACATGAAGGGCCATTACCCCGTAATGGATAACGCTCCCATCCATACGTCTAACGATATAGCTAAGTACATCACGTCCCATGGCTACCGGTATGCCTATCTTCTGTCGTACTCTCCTGAGTTCAACCCTATTGAGCAGTTCTGGTCAGTAGTCAAGAGCAAAGTTAAGCGCAACAGGTTCTTGGAAAAAGAGACACTGATGACCAGGCTCACTGAAGCGACTGAGAGCTTAAAGCCGAGCGATTACGAAGGTTTCGTCTCTCATTCCCATAAATGCTTAGATAAGTGTCGCAACAGAGAGCAACTGTAACGTGCCTCTCAAGGTAAGTCGATGTCTAAGTGGAGAACAAAAGAGTGGGTTTGACTTATACAGTCCTCAAGTTTCCTTTTGTTGACCGCGTTCTTCATTTTCGACAAACATGTCGTTGACTCTTACGTTATTTTTGGACGATCACTGCTGCACAGCACCTTTACGGACGAAAATTACGTACGATTGCGGCCTTCGACATGCCTCAGTGACGATTGACGACAAAGAAAGCCGCCACAAGCAAACGGGTACGGTCAGGACGGAACGCAACAGGGTGAGGCGGCTTTTGACAAACGCTGTTTCGATCTAATACTGAGCATGACGGTTACCATGGACGCCAGGTAAGCTTCCAATAGCGCAATAGGATTAGCTGTCGTTTCAATGAATAAAACAACCAATAATGAAAAAAAAAGTTGGATCGAATAATCATGTTTGATGCTTGTTAATGTGGTGTAAATGGCGCTACAGCGGACGTAAAATGTATATGATGATAGTGATCAAATGTATTCGAGGTCTATTCAATACTATGAATAACATGGTTCAAATGCCTTTCATAGACTACACTTCATTGTTTTTTGATGGGCATCAAAAATGAGTCCAGGTATGTAAAATCCGGTCATTTATAGGGATCAAAGACCATTAACATTTATCCCATCATAAGTTAAAATTGGTCTTCTATCACCATGAAATCTGGTCTTTTAACCCTTTTGACGCATTCTTGAGTACCTTAAAAATTTACCATTTTATGCAGTGCTGCCTTCGCTACCTGTGGATCTATGGCTCCGTTCGTCGTCACGACCACCAATCCGTTGAGGCGGATGAGTCGTGCTGGTTACAGAATCACTGCATATGGCAAAATGCCCCTGGAGTTAAGGAATAAAACTGCTGAAACCATCAGTAAAGTCTTACAGGTGCAATTC
>JSYX01000142.1:0-64741 GCA_000787465.1 Thermomucor indicae-seudaticae
TCTAACCTCGTAACGACGCAAAGAAGGGATCAGAGCGGCGTGAATACTTCTTCAAAATTCAGTAGTTTCCGGAGTATAAAAAAAAGTGACTTGCTTTTTTGTCTTATAAAAACGGCCCCAGACGCGCTTCTAAAATTTTTTTTCCTTCGAGGCAGGGTGCTTGCTTACGCTAACGGGACAACATACGATTAGGTGCAGCGCTTTTATGTGTTGTATCCTAACTTCATTACCCGTAGGAAAGTCGGAGAAAAGCCGTAAGCGTCTGTGTAGGACGGCCTGCGAAGTGGGCGTTGGGGCACCAGACAACATATTTCCATGTCCGCAATGCAGACGAAGGGTTTCCCTGATGCGTGGGCATGGATAGTGACAGGTCCCCGCTGGCGTCTGTCTGTTGCGTGCTTTGGTGCGCACAGCTCTTAAGTTGGATGCGTAAGGTTGGTCAAATCCAACAACTGAATTCCGATTACACAGCGTCCTGCCTCTATCCACTTTTTTCCAAAAAAGAAAATGATAAACAGCAGTGTCACCTTTCGTCGGAGGTGCGCGCCAAGCATAATAAAGCTTTTAGTTTTTCTGGAGTGCCTTTTTTTGTCGCGCTTTTTGCCTTCCTTTGCTCATTAGTCTGCCAAAATGAAACGAACACCTTTGATGAAACGCATCGTCAGTCTCTTTAAAAAGACTCACGAAAAGACAGATGAACAAGCGTACCCCAGTGATCTTGAAGCAGACTACATTGTCACGAAGAAGACACTTGGCGTTGGCTCATTTGCTGTCGTTAAAGAATGCATTCATCGGTCTACAGGCCAAGCCTTTGCTCTCAAGATTATTTTGAAGAAAGCTATTGCTGGTAAACCTTTTTCAATATCTCAACTGTGAAAGAGAACGCCAAGACGGATAATCGGATCATGAGTTAGGCAAGGAACATATGTTGACCAGCGAACTTGGTAAAGTTTTGCCTCGTACCTTTACCCGTCAGACATGGAATAACTGATACTTTGCGGAAAGATATTCTGAAACAAGTGCGCCATCCACATATTGTATCTATGCATGCTCTCTATGAATCAAAAGAAGCTGTATACATTGTCACGGATCTGGCAAAAGGTGGCGAGCTGTTTCAGCAACTGTTGCAAAAGGGAAGTTATACCGAAAAGGATGCCTCCAATTTGGTTCGACAGTTGCTGGAAGGTCTGGCTTACCTACACGAACACGATGTGAGTTATCATAATATGAACGTGCCCCGTCACTATTTTTCAGAACACTGATTTCTGCTGGGAACAGATTGTGCACAGAGACATTAAACCGGAAAACGTAAGCGTGTCCATGTGAGAGAGAGGAACATGCGGGGTCGCTCAGGAGTGGATTCCTTTTAGCTACTGTTTGAGACCGACGATGAAAACGCCAAGCTGATGATCACGGACTTTGGTCTTTCGAAGATACTAAAGAATCACGATGATATCCTAATGACCGCGTGTGGCACACCTGGCTACGTGGCTCCCGAGGTCCTTTTACAGACTGGCCATGGGAAACCAGTCGATCTTTGGAGTGTCGGTGTCATCACTGTAAGTTAAGCAGCCTCATCAGTGTTTTTTTCTGGACTGAAACAGAAAAAACAACTCCAGTTTACGCTATTGAGTGGATACACACCATTTTGGGGCGAAGGTGAGCTCGTCGTACATATTGCGTGTTATTGTCGCGCTGATCGGTATGACAGATCAAGCGGCGTTGTTCGAGTCCATCATGTCCGGAAAATACGAGTATGACGAAGATTATTGGTCCGACATTTCGGACTCAGGTACGACTTCTCTTGTGTTCAAAGTGGCGCTATACTTTGACTTATCCTCAATCCCTTTTAGCCAAAGATATGATCGATCGTTTATTGACATTTGATCCTGCAAAGCGCATTACAGCTGAAGAGGCATTGCAACATCCTTGGATCGCAAGCGACAAGGAGAAGGGTCCTCGCACAAGCATGAACTTGGCACCCAATGTGCGCAGAGGCTTCAATAGCCGCCAATCTCTCCGTTCCGTCGTGACAGCTATGACGCTACTCCACCACTGGAAACATCTTGAGGATGTCAGCGAGGATGAGGATGACTCGGAGACTGAGAACAATAATGGTGAAGTCCGTGAGCTGGATGTCTCACAAAAAGGAGACTAGAGAGAGCACAAAAGTAGAGAGACACATATACCCTCAAAAACTGTCTTCTTTTCTCTAACAAAACATGGTGCTTTTTCTCCTTTTTCAGATCTCATATTTCGCCATAACATCATCTAGCTTGAGTAACCATGCACTATAGTTGCTGTTTGGACTCTCGCCTTCGCCATCTGTCTCCCTTTTGATGTCATGAATGAGTCCCAGAATGACACGATATTCATCAAACGTAAAGCGCGGGCCGTTCTCGCTTATACTACGGATAATTCCCTTTGCAAAGCTGGAGTAAGCAATCTCTTTCGGCTGACAGGTGCTAAAAGATCCTCTCATTTTACCTCACTGCCAAGATTCAACAACTGGTAATATTCGCGAGCGCGTTCCATCACGGCATTCTGCGAAGGTGGCACAAAGTTGCTTAAATTTTGCTGCAACGCGAGAATATTTCGCATCATCTTGTGGACACCGTTCGCATTCATGCGCTTGATATATGTGGCTTCACTGATGAGTAAATGAACGATCAAAGCCGGTAAACCATCGAATGCAAACCTACAGAATTAACCGGGGTCAAACAAAGCATCATCGGGCAAGAAAAATTGAGAGTGTAATATTACTTACATTTGATCTTTAGACGGCAAGGACGCAGTAATACAATCATCCATCTCCATAAGCTCCGAATTGAGGGTAATAATATATGGATCAGGTTCGTAGGTTTCGTCTTCTAAGTAATAATTACCCTGGAAAGCAATGGTCAGATCGACCCTTTTCTCCTTTAGTCCATTGCTCTTTTCTTACCTCTCGGATAGCCATCTCCAGGTAATAGATGGTATGACATCGATTCTCCAGACGCAGCGTAAACAAACACGTCTCCGCCAGTTGCTGGTATGTAGTAAGCAAGGTGTCAAACCGCCTATTTTTTTTACCAACTCCATGAAATGGCTCCATTGATACATTTCGAGTACTTAAAACTTACTTGGAGGCTTCACCACGCAAAGGAAGCATGACTGATCCCGGATCTTCAGTATTAGATTCTCGCCGGTGATCATGAGACCATCTTCTGGATTCTTGATTCTTCAAAGAAGTACACTAATTAGTGAGTAATCGATGGTATATATCCGCCTTGCTTGGTGTTACCTTCGTTGTGTCTGTATCCTGTGTCAACTTGTCACCAGAATTTATTTGGTTCGTAGCAGTACCTTTGTTAGGTTGACTCGTCGTTCGAAGCTCCCAAATCTCCCGGACAAACCATTTCTACCTCGTCCACATATATTAGCCGCTTGTGCACGCAATTCTTCTAATGTTAGGAAAAAGTCATACCAGGCTGTGGTATAGTCTCCCAAGGGCGATGAACCTTTTGGGCTCAAACATCAACTCTTCTGCTTCTAGCTGTTTTTCTCCTTTCAGCTTGAGCTCCATTGTTATTTCCTAAATAGCAGCAGCATCAGAAGGGCATGATACGAGGGCAAGATACGCAGATGCTGCACCACACATACCGCTTGATTAAGCGCTTTCACAAATTCAAAGTCGGCTCGCTGGGCCATATCCTGTCAGATCAATAGTACTTCTGCTTAATATTTGTTCCCTTACCGTATCGTCATTAAAGAATGGATTTTGTGCTAATAATGCAACAAGGCTTTCGTCTTGAGCCCAGTCGCCACTTGTACTAATATCCATTTCAGTCGTATTATCTTCCGTATTAGAAGAATCACTCCGAGCAACAGTCGCTTTACCACCAGCTCTAAGTATAAAGAACGCTTTCGGCTTATTCTTGCTGTCATGTGATACTTACAATAAAAACGCTGATAACATTTTTCATAAAATTTGAGCAGTACGACTTCTATCATCCGAACGTATTCTTCTGTATGGAACGGCATCGCATGCATTGTCCGACATAGACTTTGTATGACGCTGATCAACGCAACGGCACTCTTATAGAAATATGTTAACAGATCATTTATCGCCTTAGAGAGCTTTGTTAGAGCTATCATTACCTTGACGATGGGGTATTTTGAGTAATTTCTATAGTTGCGGTCATCCACAAATGCGTCCATTCCTAATAAGCGCAATTAAAAAAGGATATGTTACTAAGAAAGAAAGGTTAACATTTACCGACGGTAGCATGATTTATCAGCTGCATAACCTTCTCTTCTATACGAGGCAAGAATACATTGACAGCAAAGTCATCAAGGAAGCTCCCGAATCCTTCGGCGTTCTGATCATCACTTCGGTAGAGTTGGGGGAATGATTATGCATTATCATCCCAGATGGCAGGCAGCTTATACTTACTAGCTTGGGAATACTTCGCGCAAGCGCTCCAAAAATGCCATGGTTGGCTTGAGGAGGACACTCACATTATATACGTCGGGCTTGACGAGAAGCTTATGCCCTTTTGACGCCATGTCACTCGCGTATCGATCAACAATACTCGAATGCAAAAGAGGGTCATGATGTTTTGATGCTGTCGCAGCATTGAATCCCGGCACTTGTTTTTTGAAAGCATTATAAAGTCGTTGCTGAACCTTCGTCTTATAAGTTTCGTCTAAATCCTTGTCCTCTGGGGTATCCGTGAATCGAAACAATTGCCTCGAATTAGTATTTTCCCGTGGATTTGAAAATACACTGGCGCCGTCATCCATGTTTTGTATTGTGGGAGGTGCTCGTTCCTGAGATGTAAGGTAACCTTCCAAGAGAGAGCGGATCTATTCATAATATAAGGTCAGAAAGAAGGTATATTCGGCAGCTGCATGTTCTCTTTTTGCACCCATACCTCGGATTGTATAGGCCGCCAAATCTCATGGAAGTGGTATATATTTAAGGCATCTCGTTTGTCTATTATGAGGGATATTTTCGTCATCTCTATAACCCGCAACACTCATATATACGGTAGCGATATACTTACCCTCAAGTTCCCGAGCCGCAATAAGCCGCTGCGTAGGCAGAAAATTATGTTAGTAAGATCAAATATCTAACTGGCCTTAGCTTCCATTACCTTTTCGATTCTGCGAGCACAAGTCTCGGTAAACCGGAAACCGCGTAGCACAGCCACCAGCTTCGAATAAAGAGTCCAAAGCAAGTCTTTCAAAACTTCGTTTTTCGAATCTTTATTGGCTTTGTCAATCGAATACATATCAGGCCCGTCCATGCCTTTCTCGTCAGAGTCCCTTGAACGCGTCTGGTTCATATTTCTATATTCTGTGAATTTAGTGGAACCTTTCCCGCCAATGTATGATCGATCCATCCGCACCTTTCTTCTACTTGTACAATCGTTTTATCCACGAGCCTATGAATTTCCAGGGGTAGTCGTTCGCGGATTGTCTGGACATAAACAGTTGGAATTTTTACAACGACGTGTATGCAGACGTTTCCTTACCTCCATTGCAGTAGGGATGTCCCCAAGAACCGCAAAAGCTTCCATAATTATTTCCATATAATAGTAAGAATCAGTTTCTGGATTCTTTTCGGTGTCTTCTCTGAGAATATCATTTTCATCAACGGCAAACATGTCGTTTGCTTGCGCTTGGGTATCTGGATTCTAATTAGGATTTTGTGTCCAAAGTATATAGTTTCAAATAGTTTACCTGTCATTGTCTGGCTTTGCGAGTTCCCATTTCCAAAGCTTTTTTGAAAGTGAGGACTCTATCCAAGAGGGAATCCGGCATTCCTCCATACTGTACCTTCTCGGTTTTATGGTGCATTCCGGTACTGATATTCGTTTTCTTGTGTCAGTCTTTGTAAACAGGAAGAATAATAACATTGCTTTATTTAACTCACATGTTCGTTGATCAGGTACATATGCTGACCAAAGATTATCACAGTAAGCACTCTTTAAATAAAGATGATTGTGTAACTCTTCAATGAGCATGTCATGTAATGTCTATAAATGTGCCCAAACCAGTAAGTGAGCTAAACATGCATTTATATTAGTCCAATGGATAGTAACTTACATTTTTCATGGCTGTCAAGGTTCTTCGAAGATCGTCTAATGCCCCGATCTGCTTCAACTCTTTACTGTTTACCGTTTTTAATGATTGGACAAGCAATCCGGCTGCACCAAGGACGTGTTTATTCGACATCATCTTTTCAAGCTTTTCAGGTGTTGTTCGGATCTCGTCACTACGGAACAACGTTACTACTCCTAGGAAGCTCAGCACCATCCTGACACAACCGCGAGCTTACATTGTTTCCAATATATTCAGCATTTCCTTGTGCTGCTGACTTTTGAACCACATATTAAGCAGGTCAGTTCGCTTCTCCAACAATTCGGCTTTGCATTTTCGTAGACTAGTTTTCATTTGCGCCACCCGTCGTTGTGAGTCTGCAAACAAACATCTTTACTTTTTCCTCGTCTTCCTCTCTCTCGCATTAAGGTCAATTCCGTACCATTGATATGCTGCAATACACCACCAAAGGTACCAATCGAATCGTTAAAGCCCTTGTAATAATCTGACGAGTCCTGCAATGAATTTCCCGTCTCCCATACTCATCAGACGAATTTCCAGCAAAACTAACCATCGACAATGGACTTCATCGCATTGTCAAGTTTTCTCAATACTCGTTGGAACGTCTTGTAATCTTTGCCCTTGCCCACTGAGCTATCATCCATTAATGCAAGCGCGAGTGTAACAGGGTCGAACTTTACGCGCGTTATGTCAGCTGAAACCAGCACAACAGTATCTCAATCAGCCGGCGCTTCCTTACATCGTTCTCGAGCATAAAGTCCCACTGCTCGTGAATTTCCCTCAAAACGTCTGGATTGCGTAAGCAATCGTTCTTTCATTGTTGGAACATCTGCCTTGCTACCTTCAATGTCTCCGTCATCCTCAAAGTCCTTGTCGTCATATTCATTCTGTCTGCCATAATTTCTGCTATCTTGTTGCTCCAGAAATGGATTATACGTATCCATTTCTTGTCTATGTCTCCCCACTTCGCAATTGAAAGATGAGCTGTCGAAACTGTTGAACAAGAACAAGCTCTGTGTCACTTATTTCGATTCCCGCACACCGTTTCTTGCAGCCATGATGCGAGCTTGAAAGTTCCTTGCCCACCCTACGGTCTTCGTTTTATGTACTTGCGTGATTTTAAACAGGATAACGAAATGCTATAGGAACTCTTTATAGCATTATTTTGTCTTCTCTAGATATACCAAACAAAAGTGGAGACCGTAAAATAAATGGGATCAAATCTGTGCGGTAATGCCTCCACGATAACTAATACAAAGTGTCTGTTTTTCCAACACTGGCAATGCAACGATGTCCGAGCCAATCCCCAAAGTGTCTGTTAGCATGAGCTATGTCAGCAGCAGCATAAAGATCATACCTGTACGTAACCGCTACCGATGGCACCAGCTGGGCCATCGAGCACTTATGAAAAGGCGCACGTTAACTCGCATGTGCAGCGTTAGACTGATTACATAAGCAGCAAGAAGCCCTGACGTGCTGCTGTACCCAGACAGCCAGCACTGAAGTGCACTGAAGTTTTATCAAACGAGCGTTTGAAGTTTCATAGTCAAACTTGGATCACCCGTAGATATTATGTCACATTGTTTAGTGCTTAAAAAAGACATTCATGTGTTCTGATTATTTTGATGACGATGACCTGGTTGCAAAGAGGTGCACTAACCGCGAGAGTCCAGTATCTGTAACCCCATTTCTCGTACTTTTCTTATCAAGTCGGCATTGAACGATTCCGGCGTCTTGCGACTTCCCAGAATCATTGTCTGTGCATCAACAAGTGTTTGCACGTTATCAACGTCCGGTACTGTCGCTATCTGTTTCAAGATATGGGGTACGAATTTGCCAGACACATACAGCGGCAAGTGATACAGTGATTGGAAGTACAAGAGGCTTGTCAAATGAAGAATGGATGGTGCGGACTCGTACTGGATATCTGTCCTTTTCAACTGCTCCGACAAGGACAGCTTTATCTGCTGTTTGGTTTTGCTACATACAATTATGCATGATTTTCAGTGAATTTATAATAAACGATGCATATAATCCATCAATAGAAAGTCTAAAACTTACTCTTGGTGTGATTCGTCCAGGATATCCTGAAAGATTGGAGGCGGTGATTCGGTCAAGAATTTGACAAGTGGTCCAGCTTTCTATACGTAACGGCCACATTAAAGAAAAGCAAGATAAAGTTGGACAATGGATGTCCATACCTTGCCATTGAAAGTGATTTCGTATAGCTCTGCCATGTCTTGTTGATGATCTTTTACAAACATGTCTATTACTGCTTTCTTTTTCTCTTCGCTGACCAGGCTAGGCTCCTGAATTTCTTTGGAAGTTAGTTGGAGTCCAAGGAGGAACGAATCTTGGTCTGTGGAATGCTCAAGCTCCCTCAACATAACCCAATGGTACAGCAGGTCACACCCAAAGTGGCGCACAAGGTATTTCTCAAGACTCTTTTTGGCGGATTCATCTATTAATAGACAGACATTCAGCTTTTCTCTATTCAAATTAGGGAACGGTACAAAAGTCTTTACCTTGGAAAAGCATGATGCTTTTGTACGTCAAATAAGTCCGTCGCCCAATATCTGATAACAATGCCCGTTCCCGCTCGATTTGTTGCAAGCGCCAGTCATCATCTGTCGAAGAAGTCCGTGTTGAAGGCACATAAACCGAGCGGATAGCATTTTGGAGCCTTTCTATCATTGGCCGGCGGATAACAGGAGCTGCCTGCGCCCCGAATGCGGCATCCAATCCAGTACCAACCAGGTAATCGCATATCTATACATGTTCTGACCCATTATTACTACTCTCTTTGTCATCCCAGTAATTGTGCATACGTACTTCCTCATCCTCAAGGCGGATTTCTCGTTCTCCTTGTAGCCTTTTTTTGACTTTCGCGCTATGTAATTTCTTCTCTTGCTGGATCGCTTGTATGGCGCGTTGTTCCAGAAAAGGTTGAGCCGACGCCACTAGAGACTGTAGAAATTCTGTCGTTGTGATGAAACGCGTGCCGAGTATGATAGGCTGCTTGTTTCGATCTGTGTTATCAGAAGATCCGGCTTGCTTTCTACGCCGCGGTCGTTGCGCATTCGCTTTCGTTTTCCTCGCTAACCTTGCGAAGATCATGTCTAAGACAGCCGCCGTGTCAGCAGAGGTAAACGTGGAAGGGACATGTCGCTTTATCCAAACGCCCATTATTAGCTTAGGATGTCTCACTCGGTCCTCGGTCAGATGTTTGCAAACTTACTGCCATGTCGGCCCATCCAGGGTCGGTGTCGATATGTTGTTCTACCTGTATCAACATTCGGTCAAGTAAGGATTGGGTCATTGCGCAAGTGTCAAGCAAGAGAATATTCGGATGTTGTTTTGTTAAGAGATCCTTTGGATTGGCGTACGCATAATGACGCTCTACCGTTTCGTATTCTAGAAACGAGACTCCGGTCAAGCCAGGGAAACACACAAGACGACGATCCATTAAGTTTCTGTCGTACCGATATAACCAGCGGCTTCCATAAGGGAAAATATCAATGACAGTTGATGCTCCCTGTAGGAATGTGGAATAAATACTGCCTTTTCACGACGACCTCGAAATATGCCTTGTACCATATCTTTATCGATAATATCTTCCAAAATAACTATATACCAGAACATCAAAAGAGTCAGTGTTCAATATTCCCCTAACATCAATGTATTTTATATATATATATATATATATATTATATACCATAAAACAAGTCTTCTTGGGATTCTAGTGTGCGTCGCTGTAGTTTGTGTAATGACAGTGGCCTACAGACGAAAAGCAAAACTTAAGCTAGGCCATTTGACTGGCAGACCCAAAGAGGACCACTTACTCAGATGATTCATCAAGCGCTGATGATATTTGCTTCCGCAGATCATCTGTATGTGTCTTTGTCAAAACTAGATCTGGCAATGCGGGGTACTTGATATATCGAGTATCCTTATCAACCAAACTATCAAGTATCTGCGTCACATCAGTTAGGAACAGAACTTTGTGAGTCGAGATTGACAGTTCGCTTGCTTGCCTCTCGTATGAAATTGTAAGGCAGACTCCAATGCTGTGTGAGTTGAACCATCGAAATCAAACCAGAAGCGTCCAGTTTGGACTGGAACTCCTCTTGCATGGAATCAATATACGATCTGCACATGATAAACTTGTGTCAAAAAGAAGGAAAATATTTGGCTGTTCTATGGTCTTTTATTTACTTGGACAGTAGTACATCATCCAGGATGGTCCAATTCTCTGTTGGAGCCAGCACGGACCATGCATGAATGATATCGTGTTGGTCAAGGTTCAGTTTGCTAGAAAGTTCACCAGCCGATACCCTTCCTAGACACACACCAAGTGTGTGCGTGCGTCAGCAGGGACCCTAGCTCGTGATGCCATTCAAAGATTAAGGAGATGTTAATTACCATGTGCGTCCATGCAAGCTTTGATGGCATCATGAACATAGTCGTCCGTCAAATAGGCAGATCGATCGAGGGTCTTTAGTACGCCTTTTAGGTACCCAAGCTCCAGACCCTGTTCGATCATTTGGACGAACAGATCTTGAAACACTGAAGCATCCATTGCCATTTTGCCAACCAGGGGCACGTTGACTTTTCGTTAAGGAGATTCGTTCTGTATGGGTCTCTGTGACTGTAGCGAATTGATTGAGAATGCAATAACATCCCTTTTTCTGGATCGTTTTATATTTCATTCATTTCGTCCCAGTTTTGTGAAAAGGTCATTAAGCAAAGCCTTATATCCATCCCATTCATTCCTTGTATTCCCCGGTCCATTCTTTCGTTCTTTATTTATTTATTCGCAGTCCATGTCGTCGTCTACGTTTGTACTAAGTCGTTTGACCGAGAATCGATTCCTTCTCGCAACGAGTCTTGTTGCCGCCGTAAGCTCGCTTGCCCTTTGCCCTGCTATCATCGAGCCCACTAATAAAGACAATCTAGTGTGGCTGGGTTATTGCTTTTGCTGGCGGGTGTGCGCTCCAAGCTTTATACGGTGCCTGGTGGGTTGTGATCTATCAAGCGCTGTTGATCATTGGATGCCTACTGGTTTTCACGTCCGATACTTTGCCACAATACCGATTCGTGGTAGGACGGGAGTATGCTATATTATTGGAACATGATGGTTCTTACTGACGGCTTGGAATGAAAAAAGCTGCTGACATTTTTAGCCGCCAGTATTCCCTTACTGACCATTCAGGTGGACTATGTCATTCAATATATCAAGCCCTCTATACCTCGTGATCCTGCCAACGCCTACGCAGCTGGTTATATTATCCTCATCATAGTACAGGTAAAAAAACATGGGATCCAGCAAAGGGGTGAAGAGAAGAAGAACATGTTGTGTTAACAGAAGAACAAACAAAGTACGTGTGGGTGATCACCTTTGGTAGTGACCCGGATAGCTATCTGGGCCAGTTTGTGTGCTCGAGTTTACATCGGCCCCAGCCCCAAAATCATGAGCAAGACAATTATTTGCAGCAACCGACGGATTATATGGCACATGAGAAGCATTTGGATGATGCAACGATCACCAACGATAAGAGACTCGTGGATGCTGCGACTATTACCGTACCGATTGAACCCAGTACAGATTATCGAGAGAAAGTCGAGGCGTTGCATTCTTGTAAGCAGACCATTCCGGAGCCTCTTTTTCTCAATTTCCTAAACCAGTAACTAAATCTTTCGTACAATAGACAAGGCGAACCCTGAAGATCCAAACGAGCTTAGTTTTGAAAAGGGAGAGATATTACATGTCGTGGACCGGAAAGGCAACTGGTGGCAAGCACGTAAAGCCAACGGTGAGATTGGCATCATTCCGAGCAATTATGTAAGTCAAATGGTCGGATTTTCTACGGAATCCATATCATTCGACTTAGTAGCCTCTCCAGTTTACATCATCCCCAAACGCGCCCTGATCATCCATCTCCACCCAGATAGAGGGTATACCCCGCGCGGGCTCACGGGTTCTTACCCTTAACGTTGGACTGTACTGGAATTCCTCTTTAATGATGATGATGACGATGATAATAATAATACATGATTTAAGCAAAGGAAAAAGAAAAGAGTCATAGCAAGGTTTGTAGTTTCCTGGGAGAAGCTACGATGGTATAATGACGTGATAAAGAAAGAAGTGGGTATCCAAAAGCTATGAACACATGAGAGACAGATAGAAAGAGATAGCGAGAACGCCAAAGAAGTTTTTACAAGGGAAATATGGCAATAGATGGATGGAGAGAGAGCACTTAGCAAGCCATGGAGGATGAGGAAGTTGATGGTTGTGGCCAAGGACACGATTCATTGGAGTTACAGGTGGTAGGTAAGGAGAGTTGTTCGTCGTTACCGATGAATTCTGGAAAGGAAACGTAGGTCTTCTCGAATAATGTTAGACTGGCGTTCGCAGATTCTGTCAAGGCTTGAGGACACAATCGATTATCCTTGGAGGAGGAGTGATGGTTTGAATCGAATGCGTGGGCGAGAGACTGAAGCCATTGAAGGGCAACGTTGCGGAGTGTGTGTTGTTGCATGATCGAGAACGTTGAGTGCGATCGGCACCTTTTGTGTATATTTGTATTATGAAGAGAAAGAAGGAAAGAGTGGTAGGGCACAACTTTTTGCTTTTATAGTTCTCCTTTGCCCTGTCATATTTTACGGCGAATCCGCCGCAAATGGTAAAAGATACACGGATTGCCTCGAATGGGAAATCCGTGGAGAACGTGCAAGCACTTTCGGCTTATTTGAACTGGATCACATGTAACAAACAAGGCTTCTTCTTCTTTCTTCTCTTTTTCTGTTGTAAACGGCCTGAAAGACGGGAATATCCCCTTCGTTCCATTTGAAAGCAGGACATGGTGTTTTTGCTAGAGGTGGTGCCAGTCAAATGATCAGTTGTCTCTGACAACTTTGATAGCTCCTTCAAGTTGCACGGCAAAAATCTCGAATGGCTGAGGTCCCGTTTTATTAAAGTTACAATTGCCTTGCATTTGTACTTGCCACTGACACGGTAATCGAAAAGCATGTCGGAGCATTTTGCGCGAACCTGTCTTCCGGCTTACTTCCGGGCTTTGTCTTGGACCGGTTGAGCCATTCACGATAACAATCTATCTACTTGAGCTACTACTCAGGAAAACTTCTTTCTATTAAAAGCGAGGAAAGCTGACGCACCTGCAGGGATTGCTTAGCATTCTATATATTCTTCCGTCGACTCCGCCTTCCCCTTTCCTTTGGGACGGTACACAGTGACCCGAGCCCTACGTCACACAGAAGCACATCTTTTTCATTCATCCTCTTGGAAGACCCAGGATGATGCATGTGCAATGATCTTGTTATCGCTCGAGACATCATGAGCACCCTTCTTCGATTTTTGATCTGGTGACTTTTTGCATCGAATAGCGAGGAGACTGACGCAATTAACTCAATGCTTCTAAATGGCAAATCTCTCTCTCACACATTTCGCAGTCGGAAGTGCCGAGTAAAGCCGTATGCTTAAACTCCCGCGGATAAAGAAGTAGATAAAACTTTTTCCTTAAGGAACGTTGGTAGCATAATCCCCTTTGATTGGGGTCCTTCTCTGCCTTCTTTTTTATTGAAGGCAGCTACAGGGTCACCGAGAGGCTTGAGGGCGAATAGGAAACATAAAGTTCTCACAATGCACAATTATCGGAATAGATCGCTCCAGGCCGCGCAAGGGTGCACTTGGCGTCATTATTTAGTGGACTCTAAGCGCTGCAGCAGGTCCAGTATCTGCTCGTATAACCCGCCTTGACTTGACTTATTATTACGTACGTAACTCAAAACGGACTGCTTGCACGGGACTCGTAAGTGAACAAGGATGGAAAACAGTGCCTTGATGGCCTGCAGCAAGTTAAGATAATTGTTGGGCTGTTGGGCAGCCTTTTTCTTTTCCCTTCGGCACACCGTACTCTTTTAAACTGGGTTTTCCTTATTTCGAGTATTCAGTATCGACGTATATCCGCTGAATTCCTTACGTTGAGAACAGATGCTTAGTAAGAGAAGAATGCGGCCTCATAAATAAGCGACAGATGAATGACCAGGACAATAGAAAGTCTCCTGTGATCGGCTTCGATCGCGCCTTGCAAACCTAGAAACTTGTCACCGAAACTTTGCCTCAAAAAGAATAATTCAAAGTTTTGGCGAAACTTTCGTAAGAAAAGGGTAATGCTACGTGTAACACGTTTTGCGGTATTATAGCCATACTATAGCACCGAAGTTATTGAAGAGACTTTTGAAGATGTTGCCCATTATGAGGAATGGGTGCATACCACCGTAGCGAGACGCGCCATTTTTCATCCTACGACGACGGTACTTCCCGAAAGATCATCGTGAAAGTTCACCCAAACCAAGGTCTGCCGGTCGGCCAAAGACGATCGAATGGAGCAAGATCTATGTTTGCGACCATGCCAGAGAATATTCTTGTAAACCCGACATTGAATCTGGCCAACCCAAGAAAGGACGAAGAACAAAACCATCTATATTTCACTGTCTTAGGTTCGTGGCGTATCTTTGGGAAAAGTTATGGGGGCTCAAAGTTGACCACTAATTAGTGACCCTATAGCTGACTTGCACCATATCAGCTTCGAGCGACGACTTGCGTGGCTTGTAGTGTCCAAAGAAAATCACTAAAAGTTTCCACTTTCTGACAGTTTCTTTGTGTCTGCGATGGACATAATAAGCACCCCAGAGTAGCTTTGAGAGCTACTCGTCCAAGCGAGAGACGTTCTCGAACACTTGTGGACGTCTTGTCTTGATTACAGTTACTTTGTGGTGCAATAACAACAGCATTGGTAACAAGGACCTGCAATTGTTAATGAGGACGGACTTGCGGGTAGTATGGCCAATGAACATGCTATCGCTTTCTACAGCCATCGTAAAAAATGCTTTCGAGGTCTGGTTTGCTTTGTGCTTGAACTTTTGTATTCGAGCATCTTTGAAGCTCGCAATTGTATTCGTCGATCCGAATGTAGTGCTTGATCTTGCGATGCGAAGCTTGAGGAGCATTCCTAACAGATGTCGCTATTCCTTGAACGTCTAAGTAAAACGCAATCATAGATGATACGTTTGTTTCAAGTGACATGTATCAAGTACAGGGGCAATCCATAAGAATAATGTCAGTGAAGAGCTTGGATTGCCTGGTCAGCAAAGAACCTTAGTTAAAAACACAAGTGCAATAACTCAAAGATGAATCTGGCGCGGCAACCTGCAGCTGGTTGGATTCGGCTTATATTACATTTAATTGTCGCATTTGCAGCCATGATTTTGTTTCGGTTATGGTTGCGTGTATATCGTGATCCCAAACGCTTTTTTGGGTTATCTGTCATGGTGGATCAAGGAAGGTTCAAAGTTCATGCTTCGCCGTCCATATACTAATTTAGATTATTCAGCTGCTGTGCTTTTACTGTATAAGCAAATAGAGTAAAACACTAGAGTGAAGTTGATCTACTATAGACCTTAATAAAAAGTAGTAAGGGAGTGCCTGTATCCATCTACCTGTGGCGAAGGAGTACCCGGAAGAGATTCAGTCTTTGTGGTTCTGAATTCTCCTTTCGGGTCTGTTGGTGAAAGCGAGCGGGGTTGAACAAGAAAACGATACACGCAATGCTCCGAGCCCACGGCTCTTCTTCCTGTTAAGAATGGCTACCGTTGCACCACCGCCGCTACTCGATTTCACAATCAACGCTGAGCAGGTTGCTCAGCTTACAAACGATATTATTGAGCAAGAGCTTGCTACCAACAACAAGATCGCTGCCCTGAAACCGGAAGAACAGACGTTTGAGAATATCGTGGTCCCTTTGGTTCGCTGTGAAAACGCCTTGGCAGGTGAGAAAGAGAACACTTGTATGCGCTATTTCTCGTTAGTTTTCCGAAAGCTAAAGAACTCGTGTGCGGAAAATACAAGGCAAAATCCAACTTGTCAGCTCTCTAAGCCAGATCTCTCCTGACGCGGCTGTTCGCGAAGCGTCTATTGCTGCAGAGAAGAAATATGAAGAATTTAGCATTGAGCAAAGCATGCGCCACGATCTCTATGTGGTTATTCAAGGCTTGATTGATAAGACAGATTTTTCAAAACTTGACCATGAAGAGGCACGTCTGCTCAGAAAACTTGAGCGCAGCTTCCGTAGAAATGGTCTTCATTTGCCAGAAGACAAGCGCAATGAATACAAGGAGTTAAAGAAGCGTCTAAGTGAGATCTCTATTGAGTACATGAAGAACTGGAGCGGTGAAAGTAGCAGTAAGTGTTTCTTTTTTTTACTCGCTGTTGTTGTTTCCCGTCAGATCGATTAACTCACGAATTCCTTCTCAATAGCCATCAAGTTCACAAAGGCAAGCGATGATTTCTATGCTTGACTTGCTGACGAATTTTGATAATCATGCCTTATCCTATAGGAAGAATTGGAGGGCATGGATGATGATTTTTTGGGTACGGCTTTCCTGGATTTCCCTGTGCATCAAAATAATGTTTCTCACGGTTGCCATCGCTAGGCGGACTTGCGACGGTTGAGGAAGACGGTGTCAAAAAATACGTCTTGACGATGAAGTAAGCTGCGCAAATTCAACGCTGCCACGTAGTTTAGGCTAACTCTGTCGAAAAGATATCCAGGTAGATTGCCATTACTAATGATAATGGATAACCATGACCTTAACGCTATATTTGCCTACTTGAATATTACCGATAGATGTTAGACCAGGTAAGAGATTCACGGTAATCAATTAAAACCAGTTGCACGTTGTTCATGTGGGATTGAATAGTGTTGAAACTATGCAAGAATGAAAACACGCGTAAAACTTATATGATAGCATTCGAATCGCGGAACAGAGAAAATATTGTGCTGTTGGAGGAGGTAACCATGCTCTTTAGATATAATCAGTGTTGCTTCTAAGCAACTGACACATTACGCAATAGGCCATCAAGCTCCGTAGAAAATGTGCAAAGGTGAAGCAGTTAATATCAACGCAACGGGAAGAGTGTCGCTTATTAAACAGCATATCGGTACAGATTTTGGGATACAAAACTCATGCTGACTATGTCCTGGAGATCAAAATGGCTAAAACAGTGGACACTGTCCGGAAGGTGAGACTGTAGCAAGTATGTTAGCCAGTGCGAAGACACTGAATCAACCTCGCAATAGTTTTTAGACGATCTTGCTACGAAATTGCATGAACCAGGTTTGAAGGACATTGAAGAGTTGAAACAGCTGAAAAAGGTAACTACAGCCTTTAGGCAGATGCATATCTTGATATACTTATTAACGAGGACTTTAGGAAGAGAAAGGTAACGTTTTCGGTTTGATAGCACTGAAAGTCTAGTACCTTTTGACAATGTTCCTGGTATATCACAGCCGCTCGTGGAGAGGAATTCGACGATGCTATTCATGCCTGGGATACGAGCTACTATCAGCGAATCCTCCTTGAAAAGCATTATTCCGTTGATCAAGAAGAAATTAAAAAGTACTTCAGCTTAGAAAACACCGTACAAAGTAAGTCATACAAGCCTACTGATGAGAAGGACGTACTTAACCGATTCGGGCCCATACAGAGATGCTAGAAATCTATGAAAAAGTGCTTGGAATGAAGTTCGTAAAGGTTCCCTCGGAAAAGGCTGCCGTTTGGCATCCGGACGTCCAAATGTTTGAATGCTGGGACGCAGTTGAAGATAAAAGCTTTTACGGCTACATGTACTTGGACCTCTTTCCACGTGATAACAAATGTATGGGAAAAGAACATATTGCTAACGATTACCGAGGTGCTTACAATATTCTTCAGACCCACATGCTGCTTGCTTCCCTATGCAACCTTCTTATCTTGCTGAAGACGGTTCTTATGTCCCAACAATTGCAGCCATGGTAGCTAACTTCACCAAGCCGTAAGTATCATGCATTACCTAATTTTAGCGTAAAACAATGCATCTTTTTGACATTAGTTACCCTAGGACTGCCGACAAGCCTTCGCTGCTTAAGCATGATGAAGTTGTCACATTATTCCACGAACTGGTAAGACGGATTGGAAAACCAATGGCTGTCCGACGACTTAACGCCTGTCAATAGGGTCACGTTATGCATAATCTGTGCAGCCGGACCAAGTTCGCTCGATTCCATGGCACTTCCGTGGAGGGCGACTTCGTAGAAGCCCCATCTCAGGTATGTTTATATACTGCTGCTAAAGTGAAGAATCACTACTCATATTTCTAACTGGCAAGATAATAGATGTTAGAGAACTGGTGCTTTGATCCAAAGTCTCTCAAATATCTTTCCGCTCATTATGAGACCGGGGAACCGATCTCTGACGAGATAATTGACCGTATCGTGAAGGCCAAGAACGTCAACGCTGCTATGCTTAATCTGCGCCAGCTTTTCTTTGGTATCTTTGACATGGAGATCCATACATCAGAAGGTGAGCCAAGCCTTTTCTAAATGAGAGATAGCAATCCCTAAGCTGTTATTTAACAGACGACAATCTGGACACCACGAAATTGTATAACGATCTTCGGGAGAAGGTCTCGCTTGTGAAGGCACCAGAGGTATGACGCTTAAATTGCATGCTAAGTTATACATCTAATTGTTTTGATGTCGTCCCAAAAAAGGGTACCTGCGGTCAAGCTTCTTTTGGGTAAGTGTTTGCACCTGATCAGGATGTGGATGGACTCCTTATCTCAAAGCATCCTCTTTCAGTCATCTCATGGGTGGCTATGATGCCGGTATGCGCACACCAGAGACATATTGTGGGCAAAATCGCGTCTGATATCGCAAAATATAGGTTATTACGGCTACATGTGGTCTAAAGTCTTTTCGAGTGACATGTTCTTTACCAAGTTTGAAGCCGATACGCTTTCGTCAGAAACAGGTTACGCTTACCGCAAGCGTATCCTTGAGAAGGGTGGTAGCAAGTACGTACGAGAAATGGTTCTTCAAAATAGCATCAGTGATTAACATATGCGGTGTGCAGGGACGGTATGGATCTTTTGGTGGACTTCCTTGGTCGCGAACCTTCTTCGGATGCCTTCATGAGAGAGGAGATCGGAGTGCATTAGTTAGCAAAGACTCAATGATGGCATATGTGTGTCAACTTGATTCAAGGGTCAGATGTTACGAGACCCCCGGGAAAGTGAAATAAAGACAGAAGCAAGCACACATATTTTTGTTCACATCTTTTTACTCTTTCAAATATCTGCGATTATGGACATTCTAGACATTGTACCACCTGGGGTCATCACCGGCGATGATGTTCTTCGCGTGTTTCAGTACGCGGAAGATAACAACTTTGCTATTCCATCGATTAACGTGACGTCCACGAGGTACAGTTGCGTAAGATAGAAAAAGCAAATGCGTTTGTCTTATGGCATAGATGGGCAATAGTACTGTGAATGCTGTGCTGGAAGCAGCTCGAGATATTCGATCGCCTATTATGGTGCAATTTTCTAACGGTGGTGCTGCTTTCTTTACTGGTAAAGGACTGGATAACACCAACCAACAGGCGGCAGTCCTGGGAGCAGTTGCTGGAGCACACGTAAAGACTTTTCTTTATTGACCAGCTGGTGTTTTGGAGAGAATAACATGGACATTTTGAAAATAGTATGTGCGTTCTGTTGCTAAAGCATATGGTATTCCAGTTATTCTGCACACGGACCACTGCGCAAAAGATCTGCTACCGTGGATGGACGGTATGCTCAAGGCCGACGAAGAGTACTTTAAAGTGCACGGCGAGCCACTCTTTTCATCGCATATGTTGGACTTGTCCAAAGAGCCCAAAGCAGACAATATCCGGATCTGCGTGGACTACCTGAAACGCATGGCACCCATGAAACAGTGGCTAGAAATGGAGATTGGCATCACAGGCGGCGAAGAAGATGGCGTCAACAATGAAGACGTGGAAAATGCCTCTCTCTTTTCACAGCCAGAAGATATCTGGGACATTTACCAAGCATTCTCTCCAATTTCACGATATTTCTCAATTGCGGCCGCGTTTGGTAACGTGCACGGATCTTACGCGCCAGGCAACGTCAAGCTGCACCCGGAGTTACTGGCCAAGCACCAAGAGTATGTTCGAAAACAACTAAAGACGGACAAGAACCATCCGGTCTTTTTTGTCTTCCATGGTGGGTCGGGTTCGACCAAAGAAGAGATTCGTGAAGCGGTCCGAAACGGTGTCGTGAAAATGAATGTGGACACGGATACGCAGTGGGCGTACTGGAACGGGATTCGCAAGTTCTATGAGTCGAACAAGGATTACTTGCAGGGTCAGGTGGGCAACCCCAAGGGACCAGAGGCACCCAATAAAAAGTATTATGATCCTCGCGTGTGGCTTCGTGAAGCGGAAAAGAGTATGATCCAGCGTATCCAAGAGGCTTGTCATGATTTAGGCAATGTTCATAAGCTTTAGTCAGCAAAGACCTAATACAATAAATTCGGTTCAAGGCTTCACCCAATTTGGTGGTCTGAACATGTGCTGGTGCTATTGTATACACGGTTTTATTGTCTAAGGTACAAATATTCAGATGATTTACCTTCGTTCTAGACAAGCTTAGAAGTGGTCAGCGGCATGCTGAATCCACCCTAGGCAGTCTAGTGCCGTAATTCTGGACGCAGCTTCTTCCAACCGCTCAATGAGCGTTTCTTGGTTTTGCAAATTATGCCGCTTTACGTATTGCTTATATTTGGATAAGCATTCCTCAATTGGGTTGAGGAATGGAAAGTAAGGTGGCAAATATACAGGTGAATGCCTTAAACCATCAAGAGCCTCCTGTGCATGCTCGGTCTTGTGTGTCAAAGCACTGTCCATGACAATGAACTGCGGCGGTGCCAAGCCGTTGCAAAAGCTCCGGGATGAAGTTTCCCAAAGCCTCGCGCCGAAGCATGCTCCGAAGATGATTGGCCCATGAGACCAGATGGCGGCAGTTACCGTGATACTTCTTCCCCGTTGTTTTGGAACTAGAACTTATGCCGGCTTTCATCTGCGCGATCGAGCCTGGCTTCTCGTTGTCCACAAGTTGAACTCTGTCTCGTCAACGAAAACGCAGTTCAATGGGTACGAGACCCCTTTCGCATGTAGATATATGCGTCTTCACGGTCAACCTCCAGCAGAGGCAGGCTGAGGATGTGACTCAAGTTACATTTTGTTGATCCTGATGTTCTTCGTCTGCTGGAATAGCAGCTGGCGCGCCAAAACATTCTTCTTCCACTCGATTGTAGACAAGTCAACTTCTCCACCTCTGTATGCTAAAACCATATCAAGCTTTCTGCCGCATGTACTGCCGCCGAAGTCGATACCATACTTTCTTTTGATATATTCACGAGCGCGCTTCGTGGCTGCAACGGTGATTTTGCCACTGTGATATAACGATCAGTCAAATTTTCTGGACTCATCCCTCCAGCGACAGGCATGGATACACTTACGTCTTCATCTTAACTTTCAGCTCATCACGGAAAAGGATCTGAAATATGGGGTATACTGCGCAAAAATTATCCATCTCACTCGCATCGTCGTTATCCATCAAAGCCCAGGACTTCAGATTTTGAAACCTGGGCAAACTCTGGTCCCAGTTTCCGATACCATTAATGCCGAAGTGTCCCCTTCTGTGCCCGCCGCCACGGTCAACGGCGAAACAGCTTGGGTCTTCCTGATGCCGACTTCCCCAGTCATGGGTGCAAATGCTTGGCCAAGACGTTGATGTACCGGTCTTGATCCAGAGTACCATCAATGGAGGTTAGAGAGCCCACAACAGCGAACCAAAAACATCCCGGAATCCTTTGCCAAACTTGTATGTCCCTTGTACGTGGTGATCCAGGATACGTTCATTGATTCCGCAAGACGCACCCGCGGTTGTTGTTCCCGCTGACGACGTACCTTGACCCGTCGGACCAGAAGACCGACTTCCATTGCTCCTCGGTTCCACTTAACGTGCTTCTTAGCCCATTTAAAGCGTCTGAGCTTCTGCTCCACAGTGAGGACAGGCCTGTAAACTGGGCTACAGAAGAACAACACGTGCTCATGAACAGCTTTACGGAAAGTGTTCAGGGAAACCCTCTTGACGCTTTAACATAATCTCGCACGGTGAACCCATAGTGGAGTGCACGGATCTCTCCAGGTGTTTCGCCGAATTGTTCGGAAGTAATCATTTTGTGAACTTGCAGCAAAGATCAAATCAATATCAACTGTCAAAGAACGTCGAACGGAAAGCATACAGCGTATGGGGCGCGGTCTTCCAGACCTCTTCAGAGTTTCGGTTGTTGAGTACTTGACAAGAAGTTCCACAGTTTTTTGCACAGTTGAACCAAGTGTTTCGAGCTTCCGCAATCTCGCCGTAAGTGAAACAGACTTGCCAAGGCCAACGATGATGTACGTTCTTCCAAAGAAAGCTGCTTTCTTGGAGGGAAAGGAGTGTTGGTAGTGTCACGAAGAGGCATTGCGTAAGTGCAAGTCCAAAAGTTTTTAAAAAAAGAGCACAAGTTGCAAAAACTAGACAATGGTCATTTTATAGGTGACGTGGAGGTGTCGCAAACTTTTTGAAGCTTCGTTATCAATGTTTGTAAATATTTTAAACTTATGCAATGAAGTCTAGAATCTCTATTGTCTTCCATGTAAATATGAAGTCCCTAGCATGCGTTTAATGATAAGTTGTTTTAGTGCCGAAATAGATGGGTTCAAGATCGACTTGACAGAGTTCAGCCAAGGTGCACGCAAACTTTTTGATCTTGATTTTTAACTCTCTTCTTCGGATGTCGCACGTTGATCTTCGGGTATTCCTGTATCCTCAGTATCCTCACCGGAATCCACTTCATCGTCGTCTCGAACCCCTGCTTTCTGTAGTCATAGTTCATCAAGTTAATAAAGACGCGAAAGAAGATTCTTTCTCGCTCACATACCTCTTGCGGTTCCAAAAGCCCTTAAAAGCAAATTAGAGAAACCCATGGTAAGTTGATTTACTTTCTTGCTTTGTGATGCAGACGGTGTAGCAGTAGGCGTTTGTCTTTTCACGAGGCTCTTGCTGAGCTTCTGCATTTGTTATTTGGCAGTTTTTGTTTCAGGCCAGCTTACTTTGCGACTGTCTTGTGGCATTAACTTCCAAGCGTGCACACGACCTTCTTTTTTGATTACCAACATCCTTGGAACAATACTAACCTTGTATCTATGTTTTGTATGGCTTGAACTGTGAGCACTGCTTACAACGTCGGCTATGAAGCCACATAGTACCACTTCCAGATACGCGATTCCTATGAGCAGAGCTCTGCAACGGCGATGTTGACAAGTTGAGTTACGATTTAACTGCGGCTTCTGCTTTGCCTAAACGGAGTCTGGTCGCATGTTTAAGGCCTTTACATCGCCCGGCTGCGTGAGCCGCGAGGGCGTTCATTTGAGGAAGAACAACTATTAAATGCAATCTTTAAAGTTTGCAGACGCGAGAGTGCAATGGAGGAGCATGTACCCTATATCATCTTAGGGCGTATCATTACAAGACACTACGGGAAGAATAATCCTTAAACTTTGATTATGCCAGGATAAAGTAAAGGATATATCCTGGAATTAAAGGTTACGTAAATGTTGATTTTAAGGACTAGTTCAATGATAATTTAAAGATCGTATCCTTGAATTCAATGATTACTGTTTTTTTGCATAACTATAGTTTACACCCAATCCGAAGCATTTACATGACCTTTGAAGATCGGTTGCCTCGAAACGTGAGTTGAAAACTCGGACCTTGACTATGTCAGTCCGGCGATTAGAAGTTGAAAGTTATCCTTGAATAACCCTTGAATCGCTCGAAAGCAAGCTTTATTCAAGGATTGTTCCAAGGATTATTCAAGAATATATCTGTTAGATTAAAGGATTAGTTTTCCCGTAGTGAGAGAAGATCCTTGATACACGTACTGTATGCTTCTGTGTTAAACATACGGTAGAAGCAGTACTTTTAAACGTGCGTCCATTATTTCGTATTTATCCATGCGCTGGAGCCTGAAATAAGCGCGTACTCTCCAATATCCAACCAGGACAACATTCAAACACGTCTTCTACGTTGGATGACTACCTATATCGAAAAGAAACAGTACCTGTGTAACTATTACAAATGGCTGATCAAGCAATGGCAAGCAACAAAACTCTATATAAAGGGACTTAGAAATATCGATGTTCCCAGATTAGTCACCTTCCGCTCCGCTCTTTTTTCGTTATGGTCACGGCACCCAAAGTCCAAATCATCATTTACACGCTGTATCACCACATTTACACTTTGGCTCTTGAGATCAAGAAGGGTCTGGAAACCGTTGGCGTTGATGCCTCAATCTATCAAGGCAATTAAAAGATTGTGTTACTTGGGGTCAAAATGGAATCACTGACAAGAAAGTCTGGCTATGATATGTAGTCCCGGAGACGCTCTCTGAAGAAGTCTTGACCAAGATGCACGCACCACCCAAGCCAGACATTCCTGTGATCACGACCGAAACGCTGCTTGAAGCCGACGGCTATCTCTTTGGATTTGGGACTCGCTTTGGTACCATGCCTGCTCAGATGAAGGCCTTTTTGGACGCGACCGGTCAACATTGGGCCAAAGGCGCATTGGCTGGCAAGTTTGCTGGTACCTTCTTTTCAACGGCCTCGCAGCACGGTGGTCAAGAAACGACGGCGCTCATCACGGTCACATACTTTGCTCATCACGGCATCATTTACGTTCCCTTCGGGTTTGCGCATCCGCACCTGTTTGACAATTCTGAGGTCGTTGGTGGTTCGGCCTACGGTGCCGGTACAGTAGCGCAAGTCTTGCTTCCTTTTTCTTTCAGATCTTGCGATTGCAGAAGACTAATGGTAGCATTTTTTTTTCTCATAGTAATGGAGACGGATCCCGCAAGGTTTCTCAAAAGGAACTGGAAATTGCAAAGACCCAAGGCGAGAACTTTGGTCGTGTCGTTTCTACTTTCGTCAAAGGAAAGACTGCCTAGTTACAGGGCCTGTATGTTCTTTTGCTTTTCCCCTTTTGTGAGACAAATGAAAAAAGTATACTTCGCTGTCAGATACCATCGTAGTCTTTTTGTATGTGTGATTCAACATTTTCCTCTTCAGATGTTAGGTATCATCACCCGCGAAAAGCGGGTAAATAACGGTATTGTGATCACACAACATCCGTCATTTTCTTCACCCGCCACTTGCGCGAAGGTAAAAGGAATTGCCTTTTCCAGTAAACCGAGCAAATTTCCATATAAGCCATATTTGGGTTAGTTTCCATAAAAGGTTAGTCTTGTTTTGACCATATATGCTCCATGCATTTGTCATTCGACTTATTGTAAGGTAATCTCGTTATGTTCGCTCATTTCCAGCGATGAGAATAAAAACGGTAGATCAAGTCCATGACAATTGTGCTTTCTCGTATTTCGTCTCAGTTCAGGGAGTTCTACGCTTCTTGGTGAAGGCTATTAAGTTTACAAAGAGTAAAAGCTTCAACGATTTATTGAACGCCATAAAGAATACGGTCAATGGAACGAAAAAAGAGAGGTAGAGCGTCAAGTTTATGAATAATTTATGAAATGATTGTAGCCTAGGTAGAAGAGAACGCAAATGGCACTGAAAAATACAATTCGTCCACATATGAAGACATAGACACTAGAGAATCTGTCCCGGAAAGAAGGAAAAGTATACAAACAGTGTGCTTACCACACCGTCTTTGGTAAGGACGCCCTATGAAAGTAAAGCATTCAAATAAAGTATCGCTTGTGGCAATGCAGGAAATCCTTTCGTGTAATGAAAGATTAACCCTTCCAAGTCAGAGTCGCTTAAACGCCCTGGAGAGACATAGTCGTCGGATAAACAAGTTCGAACGACTCCACCGCCACGTCTTGCGGACGATAGAAGAAGGCCATGCAAACATCTATGGCTTTCACATTTGATAATTGCTAAGAAGCTGCAAAGCGCTTGGGTTGGTTTACCGTCCCCAGCCTTCCTTGATGGTTTCTTTCTGACCATGCAATCAGATTAACGGGAGCAATAGTTAAAGAACTGACAGATGTTATCAGAAGAAAGAAAGAAGATAAGGACAAAAGACGAAGAGTCCTTTTTTATGGAACTGGAAAAGCGAAGTTTCAGATATTGTAAGAATGCCACCATCATAGACCGTTTCAGACGAAGACAACGTAATCAAGGGAAACGTAACCGAATGACTTCCTCTTCAAGAAAGCATCAAAAATCCCGTAAAAAAAGTTATTGGTCTGTTTAAAGACACTCGGGTATAACCGTCTACGGTACTAGGTTATTTGTCCTAATTTCACAGAGTATCAAGTTAGCGGTTGTTGTCGAAAGGCACGGAGCATGGAGAGGGATTGTTTGACAATGCCGGTTCTGATCAAGTTTAACTGGATAAACGAGCACTGCTAAGCAGGCTTGCATCAAGGCCATGTACAGGTGAAGCATCTATTTGAGCTCCACAAACATATTTGCTTCACCTGAGTTGACGACCTTGAGCATTTTGGAAAAGCGAGAAGTTCATCAATTCCAATAGTTTCATTTCGCGTCGCCTGACATTTACTTTCACGCTGTTTTCATTGTAAATGTCAGAAACTTATACTGTCTTAACACTGCCATGTATATAGCGACACACGGTACCATAAAGCAACAACCAAGACGATGAACGAGTGAGTGGAAGAAGATCATTCATTTCCATTTTTGGATTTTCACAGGCGGAGCCCGTTTACCACGGCTCCTGAACAATACTGAGGTCGCTCCTTCTTTTCTGCAAAGCGTAACGACCGCAATGGTAGGTCGCTGAAGTGGATGGATAGGAACGCAACGAGGAGAACAGTGGGAAGAATGTCCTATTACGAAAGAAATATGTGGATGAACGGATGGATGGATGGATATATATGAAATCGGAGCGACGATGCAGCAACAGAGAAACTAATGCATTTAATGCCTTTTTAATTGACGACAGCCCAAGCAAATCAAAGACATTAAGCAGTTCCTTGAAATTGCTCGCCGCAAGGACGCCAAGTGTAAGCTAACGAAAGACGCATCGACTGACGAGATGAACGGTTAATTTAGAATGTACAATAGCGGCCCGCATCAAGAAGAACGCAGACTCTGTCAAGTTCAAGGTTCGCTGCTCTCGTTACCTGTACACCTTGGTTGTCAAGGACAAACAAAAGGCGAACAAGCTGAAGCAGTCGCTCCCTCCTGGTAAGGAACACGAACAAAAGAAGGTTTATGACATCTGTTTGTTTGACTGATTCGTTTTCATTCTCTAGCTCTTAGCGTTACCGAGACCAAATAAGGTTACATTTGTTTCTGCAATCGTTTTTGTATCTTGTCGTGAAACAAAGAGCTGCTTGATGTTGGGAAGAAAGAGAGAGAGAGAGAGAGTGGTTCTGCAATGTCGCACGCAGTTTTCGTACTATTTTCGTCATGCTATGCAGTGACAGATAGAAGGTGGTTTAGGTTGGGGATATCGTGAATGACACGTTTGTTTATGCATTGATGCCGTTCCGGAAACTAAGAGAGAAGGGAACCTTTGAAAGACAGTTGGGATGCCTCTTGATGCAGAGAGGTGTGTGACAGCGTAGCTGTAGCTGTAAGAAAGAGAACCTTAAAGTCTTTGTGTTCCCTTCCTGAACCTGACTTCTTATTCTGACAAACAACCCGCAAAATGAGCCGAGACGACGAATACGATTACTTGTTCAAAGGTATTGAAAGGAAGAGTTGTTTTGGGTTTGCCAAGGACGTATAAAAAGAACTTCAGTCCTCCTTTCTTGCGCTGGGGCTACGCGGAAACTTGTCCTTGAATTAATCGTTCTCTCTCTCATCTCGACGACTTAGTGGTTCTTATTGGTGATTCTGGTGTCGGCAAGACCAATTTACTTGGACGGTTCACGCGGAATGAGTTTAACCTTGAATCCAAAAGTACCATCGGTGTGGAATTTGCCACTCGAAGTATTCAAGTGGATAATAAGGTGATCAAGGCTCAGATATGGGACACAGGTATAGTAGATGGATGATATTGTTATACAGAGACAGAGGGAGGAAAGCTGACGTGCTTTTTACAGCTGGTCAAGAACGATACCGTGCGATCACAAGTGCGTAAGTCATGGGAGGAAAAAGGTGCTCACCGATAAAATGGGGGAAACTGAGCCAGTCTGGCTATATATCTAGCTACTACCGTGGTGCCGTGGGTGCTTTACTAGTCTATGACATCTCTAAACACGTAACATATGAGAGTGTCGGGCGTTGGCTAAAGGAACTTCGAGATCACGCCGACTCGAATATCGTTATCATGCTTGTGGGCAACAAGAGCGATTTAAGACATCTGAGAGCGGTCCCTACCGAGGAAGCCAAGCAGTTTGCAGGTAATGTAGATGTGATGTCGAAGAGGCTGGGCAGTTGTATTGAGTTTATGGTTGTAGCCGAAAATGGCTTATCATTTATCGAAACATCCGCATTGGATTCGACCAACGTTGAATTGTCCTTCCAGAAAATCTTGACAGGTTTGTGTCTGGTTGATCCACAGGGCTACAGAGAGTGAGCATTTCTGAATCTTCCTTATTAGAGATCTATCGTATTGTATCAAACAAGGCGCTCGAGTCCTCCAACAATGCAATCAAACCTACAGGTGGCCAGACAATCTTGGTGTCCCAGACTCCAGACGAACAAAAGCAGGGTGGATGCTGCTAAAATTTGCCGTAATAAAGATGTACCGTTTCCCTGTTTTCACCTGTGGGTGGTTACAGCGGTCCCAAGTGTTGCCTGGCTTAATGTAATACAATGCTTTTTGTCCATGTCATGTTAGGATACCACTTTGGGGCGACACATAGTTCTGCCGTCTACAAAGCATGAATGCATGTAACTGTCCTACGCTGCATTAAAGTTTATCCTCATGATAAAGACGAGTACTACTACCTACCGAGATAAAGGAAGCAACGTATACATCAATCCTTATTAAACCACTTCGTCCGACTGCTCGGACTCTTTTGGGCTGTAAGTAGTCAAGAAGGTTCGATAAGGAAGTCTCCAGCAAGTAACATATTATGGATTGGACAAGCGGCGGGGCCAACCAAAGGAGTTCCCGAAATTTAGGGTCTGCTCCTCCTGACCCCGCGCGCGACTTCTTGGCTGATGCGTCACTTTTTCTCCCTCCCTCTCTTCCTTCTTTCCAATTTTTTTCCCCACTCAAACGTATTAGTAGCCTTCCGGTCTTCCATGTCCGAAACTGCGCCATTGAGTTCACCTCCCATGACAAATCAAGGACCCGACTCTGCTACCTCGTCAACAACCACGTTGCCACCCGGTCAACATAACGCGGACTCGTCCTTCTCTGAAGAGAAATACAAACGGCTGAAGCGTAAATTGCGAGAAATCATGGAGGCAAGTGTATATATAGGTGACGGCGCCCCCTTACAAGTTTCTGACCCAACATTGCACATAAAATAAAGATCAATGAGTCCATGACAAAAGACTATGAACGCGCCAAAAAGAAGATTCGCAGATTGACTTTTGAACGAAAGTAAGTTATTTTTTGGTGTCATGAAAGGGGGGCTTTAAACTAATGTCCTGTGTACAAGTTTACTTCTCGACAATATTGCGCGACTGGAGAATATGGGGCATTCATCAGAGGATAATACGAGTGATGTGCCGAGCGAGTTGACCGAAACCGAGAGTGACATGGAAGAAGGTTCGGCGATTCTAAATATAAGGGCAATATAAGACAATAGCTATAGCACTTCTCTCTCTCTTTTAGAAGCCAAACCGTCAGCAGTGACACGACCGTTTCCGCAACGGAAGCAAAATACTTTGACTCGAACATCATCCAGTCTTTCATCACCTGCTACTAGTCCTCCAAGAGGCAATAACAATCGTGAGATGGCCACTGTTGCCTCTGCGCCGCCTAAACGATCTAAGGTAGTACGCGTGCCTACAAAAGTGCGACGTGTGCAACCTATCGAAAGGGATGAAAATGGCAATCCAAAATTACCTCAACAAATTGGTGTCTTGACCCTGCTGGATCTCGGCAAGATCGTCACTGACCGCGATACTTTTCATACTGAACGATATATTTTCCCCGTTGGCTATACCGTCAGAAGGTAAAAAGGACTATATATGTATAGCCCTCATAATGATGGAATGAGCGAGCTCATCGATCTTTGGAATATATAGAACTTATCCTAGTATGATCAATCCAAATGCCAACACGGTGATTACATCAACCATTCTCGATGGCGGTGACGGACCACGGTTCCACGTCGTTGCTGACGACATGCCTGATCAACCTATTATCGCCAACTCTGCGACGGGCGCGTGGACAGTCGTTGTTCGCAGGTCAAATGAAATTCGGAACCGTGAGCACTCGAATTCCGCAAGTGGCCCTGATTATTATGGTTTCAAGCATCCAACTATTGCAAAGTTAATCCAGGATTTGCCTGGGACAGAAGATTTGCGTCACTATATCTGGCAGAGGTTCGAAGAAATGGAACCTCGAGCTGCAAAGGGAGTCATGGCCGCTGCGGAAAAGAAACGAGGCAATTTGGAACAAATGGGTAATGCAAACCGGCGTGCTCCGAGAGTACACGAGGAAGAAAAAGAAACAACAACAACAACTACTACTACTACTACTACTACTACTTTGTACGGTGAAGCAAGCAATTTCGATGCACCTAACGAAGCAGAAAGAAAGCTTATAGCTAATCCAGCACAGAACGCACACGCTACGTCTTCAGAGGCAACGAACGTGTTATTGACATTACCCATACCAACGACCATAGGACAACAAGCAAGATCTGATGAAGCAGCACCAGCGGATGATGAAGAAGTCGACCAGTTGGGTGCCAGCGACGCCGAATAAACTAGATACGCCAACGGTTTTGTTGTTATTTTTGCAACATAATACTTTCTGTTTGCTACTAGTTCGCATTTGCATATATCACTCTCTTGTATTTTGTGGGTATACAGTACAATGTCGCTCGCTCTTTTTTATTGTACTATCCTTTTACCGTTATTCCGTAATAAATGATGATATTGGATAACGTAATGAGATGCTTTAGACATTAAACTTGACAGTTGCATCGCCATTGCTGGTATTCACGATCAATGATCCTTTGCCTTTCTGTCGTCTACCTTGCTTATGATTCGGTTTGTTGACGTCCAAGTCGAGAGGACCTTGGGTATCTTCGACAACGGCCTTGTTATAGCTAGAAGTTTGGACTTTGAAGTAACCTTCAAATGCGGTTGCCTATATCAAAGCGTAGTTAGCAGACAGTCCGATAACCACATGCATATTATTACTTGCCACATTCAAAGAAACATTGGCATTACTCGTTTTCAACTGTGCGCGACTATCTTTGGCACTTTCCAATTGGAGATCAATGGGCGCGTTCGAAGTACTGGAGTCGAGCGACATTGTTGCCTTGGCATGGTCCACAGAGATCAAGCCATTCGCAGAATTGATGGATATTGTGGCAGAGTCCACTGTATCAATGTCTGTGGCAGCATTGGATGTCTTGATTTGGATTTTATGGTCTGCCTTTAATACCGAATTGGAAGCACGAATGTCACCGTTTGTATTGATAAGTTCAATCGTACGTTTGGCGATGGCGTCGTCTGTAAGAGTGATTGCGCCATTGGTGGTTCCAATACGGATGCTCTCGTCGGCGTGGATGCTGTCTTGCACGCGGATATTGGCATTACTGGTCTGCAATAAGAGTTTTTCCCCTCTCCATATGCTGTGCATGATAATGGGCGCATTACTGGTCTGCAAATCGGTGGATTCCATTTTCTCGAGTGTATCCATGATTTCGATCTTCATGTTGCGCGTGTGGATAGAGAGGACTTCGGCTTTTCCGGGTAACCAAATGGTCATATCGATAGACAAGCATGAAGAAGAAGTAGAAGAAGACGCAGTAGTAGGCATGTGCAGTGTGAGTTGTGTATCGTCGCCTTCATGAAGCTCATAGGATAATAAGTCAAAGACAGAGGACGGTGATGCATACACTTTGGCCTGAATAGATCCTTTACTGTTATCCTGGCGGCGATGCACAGTGATTTGGCCGCCTGAAAACTGCCCATCCACCGTTACGAAGACGTTCTTTTCGACATCAATGTTGTCCGGAAGCTCGTCCCACAAGACCGCAGACATGCCATTGCAGCTCACAAAGCCGCCGCCGCCGCCATGGTGGTCTGGACCAAAAGGCCATCGGATCGAGTCGCCGTACTTGAGTACAACAAGCCAGATAAGGATAGCCAAGAATAAGTATTTGCACCATCTTTTACAACATCCCGGGTCGTCATCATCATCATCGTCTCCTGGTCTTCTTCGGGGACTGATGGCCTGAACAACTGCTGGACTGATGTCAGAAACGAGCGCTTGATGATCATTGTTGTTATTACGTCTGTTATCTTGCTCATCTTCTTGTGCCCAGTCTCGTGGAATATCTATCGATACCTGTTAGCCGTCTATCCGGGTTCTATATGGCAAATAATGGGATTAATACTTGCGTGGATTGGTCCACTGCTTTGGCTGCTGTGGCGGAGGCGGGGGTGATCGAGAAGCGTTTCTGCCACGGTCCAACAACAACGGCTGCTGCTGGTCTGGAATGGTCCCATAAGATGGATAGTCACTCGAGTTGCGGTTATTATTGTAGTAGTCTTGCTGATAGTGCTGAGGCGAATAAGGCGGAGGCGGCCCGATAGGCGTACTAGAAGAACTTTCGGGTGTTGCTTCGTCTGGCTTTTGAAGGGCCTGTGGAACTTTGGGCGTCCTATTACTACTACTAGTCTGTCCTTGTCCTGAACCAGAAGTGTAGTCTTTGTTTTCCGTCATTGTTAAATTTGTCATTCACCCACTACGCAGTCTGAAGCAGCTATATACCAGAGTAATTGTAGTATGATTTCGGGTTCTGACTGTCGTAATACCTGTCTGCCATTGTGAGAAGAAGAGAGAGCTGCAGGAAATAGAAAAGAGTCTGGTAGGGAAAGGGGAAATCCTTTTTTAATTTGGTTTGTGAATTCTTGGCTGGGCCCTTTGCGCCATGTTACACTGCGTATTGGCGCATCAACATTGCAGAAATAGAACAGGCGAATAATAGAAAACTACTACTGGGTGCCTTGATAAGAGCCGCCGCGTTACTCTCGCTGTTCATGGTACCGTTATTGTTATTGTTACTATTAGTATCGGACGTGTTCTTTTGCTTTGGTCCGTCGTAAGAGGGTATTTGATCCGGTGAGTCCGTTTGCAAGTAGCTGGGCGGGGTCAGTTCCGTGCCGCATTGATAATATCGATCACAAGCATTGGAACAGTTGGCACGGTCTTTGCTTTGACTGCATTCAGCTTGACACGCCTGAGCTTTCCCGGAACATTCGGCTAGTACGACTGGCCACAGGTACGGTGTAAAATCGGGGGCCTTGTTCTATCATAAAACCAGTATAATTTAGCTATCTCCTGTACCAACAGTGTCTTCAACCTACCGAGCAGCCACATCCCCAGGCCATACTTGTGGCGTTACAGAAGCTTTTCATCATCTGTCAGTCGTTGCCTTTCCTTATCTCAATAAATGACTCACTTTTTGGACGCATAATTTGGTCCTCCACAAGTATTCTGTGGTGATTTTTGTATATCAGATAATATGTTATATAGCTTCCTCAAAAGTACTTTGATAATTTACTGCACAGTATGCAACTTGTCTTTGACATAACTGTTCACGATTAGGCAAATTCATATCAATAATCGTCCAAGTCACGTTCGGAAGGTTCTCTTTTACAGGTTCCCTTATATCAGAGACAGTTTCCCTGATTTCCTCTGGTCAGTCACCAAACAAACCTGGCTTGGGCAGCAAATTGACATCAGAAGATGTTTCGTTTTCTGCAGACGCAAAAACCCAAAACACAGCTAACAGACTGGTTGCAATATGAAACTTCATCACTTGATAAAGCATTGTTCAGTGATGGACATCGTTTTTTATATTTTTCATATTACTGCAAGAGCGATAGATTAAACCATTTATCTTCTTACGGATAACTACGTTCCATACCCCTTTTTCTCTCATTCTTTCCAAAGGAGTAGTCATGTATTTTTAAATCGTAAGGTGATATAAACGTATGTTCTACACGATTGATAGCTATCCCTTTCCAACGCGCCATTTGCAATACTGTTGCCTTGTTACCTTTAAAGAAATAAGAGTAAGGGAAATGACATTTCCAGGCCAGAAACAAGATTAGTGTCTGAAGATGCGCACAGACGTTATCTTGGTTTATTAGCCTCGTTTTTACACTTGACAACTTCTGTCTTGCGCTAGTTAGCATGGCTCGTCGGGACGCGCAATTATCATGCAGCTGATAAATTCCCCGTTTTACAAGCACCAAACGTGCTTTGCTCGAGTACGTCCGTGTCATCACTGGTATCACAAAGAACTAAATGCAGGGCAAGTGCTTTTTGATTGGCTGCAAAGTCCAGTGCCCCACCAGCATGGATCACAGGGTGAATGCTCTCCCCTTTCGTCGGAGCACTGGTGCAGCTTATGCATTTCCAAGCACCCTAATGGATTATTTTGCGAAATTCAGAAAACGGGTTGTACCTCCTAAGGTACAACCGACGAGTGCAATGCAACTTGCTAAATTCCATAAATGTTGGGATTATGTCCATGTAAGTTATCTATTCTTTCCTCCCGCAGGAACGTCTTTTTGTTTTCCACCGGAAATCTTACAAGAAGAAAGCTGATCACGAATGACAGAAAATATTCGAATCGGACGATCAAAAAGCAAACGTCCATGTGCAGCAGACCGAGATACCGGACAAACTGCGCCAAATGGTGGATATGCTTATGGACGAGGAAGCGCGACAGGAGGAAGATAGCACGACGGGTGTCTGTATGGAATATTTCTTAAAGAATGGAGTGCTTCAGTATCTTGTGAGTGTCGCTGAGAAGGCGGATTATCCTGTCGGTATCCGAGGGGAGACGATACGTATGATTGCCAACATGGTTGACTTGCTTGACGACCGGTTTCTGGTCCACAATGCTGTTCATCGGCCTACGATTCGATTACTGCGCTTTTGTGTTCTGGATGAACGGCAGAGCGAGCTTTATCACGAAGACCTGGTTGACCTCATGTACACTATCTGCTCCAAAATTCACGGTTTTCCAGCACTCCTCAACATATTCTTCCACGATAAGCAGCAGGAGGACAGGCGAGAGTACGAATTCTTGCTCTTTACCTATTTGCTCCGGTTTGTGCATCGAGAGGGGAGATCCGGCGACTATGCCCGGACCGGCCTGTTGTTTGTGATGGAAATGGCGTCGTCGGATCCATTAGCCGAGTTTATCTTATCATCCGACTTTGCTATAATCATGGCCGCCGGCTTGGGCGCGCTGTATTCTCAACTACCTCGTAAGCTTGTCGTTACCGACGACTCGGAAGCAGCAAGCAGTGTTGCTGCGTACCTTCTTGGCCAAGATTTCGACACAAAATCATGGCTTCGCGGTAGTCTCAATCTTGGAGCAGAAGAGTCAGATTCACCAGGCTTCCGGTACCAGCTTGATGCCTTTTTGAAACTACTCGAGTTCTGTCAGGATGTGCTGCTACGATGCCCGAACGACGGTATCTGCAGTGCGCTGTTGCGATGCATTCGGGCCATTTTTCTCGAGAATATTCTGTATCCGTCAATCCTCGAATGCTCGGACGTAGACGGATCCTCAGTAGCTGTGATCAGTTACATTGACCTTATTCTGCAAACCGTGGAACAGGATGCTTTGGCGGAAATGATTGTAGGCTTTCTCTTCAATGAGGACGACGACGATCAGGATGCCAACGGAAAGCAGGGCATTATCCTGAATGATAAGAACGGCAAGCTGTGCTCGAATCTGTTTGCCGGACTGGAACTTGATCGATTCAAAAGCTCTCCTTACTTTACGGCTACAGGACGATTTACGCTAAAGGACCTAATATTCAGTCGATTAAAGTCAAGCTTACAGCCACCAGTCATTGCTACCTTGAAGCTGCTGAGGACGTTGCTGACAAAACATTGTCGCTATTCCCTAAAGCTCTTATCTATTCAACCTGACTATGAAGAAAGGTTGGACTTTAACACAACAACAGACGGAGCTGATAAGGACAGTTATCGTGCAGGCACAACCATTTCTCACCATATCCGCGAAATCGACTTGTACTTTTCTCTTATATCCGCCATTGACCAAGTCCATGCTAAGGAAACTCAGCTTTACGGTTATCAAAACTACCTCTCTGATGTCGAAGCGCTGATAGAATGCGACGAATGCTACCAGTCCATGAATTTGGGCCCTGTGCTTGAGCATGAGGTTGCTGTTCATAACGGTGTCAATGGAACCTGTACACAAGGTAGACCACGGGCGAGGCGGCGACGAAGCTTTAAATATGGTGACCGATTATCGAAACGACACGAAGCGTCCAACACATATACCTCGTCTTCTGATAGCAAGAAGATATCGTTCAAACATCAGATTCGACCTACTGATCCATTACTTCAAACTCTACTTGGACTTTTAAGCAACTTCTTTGCACAGTCTGCAGAGCTCAACCTGGCGTTGACTGGCGTAATATCTGCACTGGCCATGTGTCCATATCGCAGCTTAAAAGGATGGATAGCGTTCAGGGACAGTGACAGAACCAGCCCTGATAATGTTTTGGTTCTGGGCGGAGGTGACCAGAATAACGACGATAAGAGGAGTATACGTACTGCAGACATATATCATTCCCGAGATGCACTCTTAAGGCGAGCTGCTGCCAACTATGACGAAGACGATGATGACCTTTCCGTGGACTTTGGAGTAGAAACCAATTCATCCATCATGACCGCGCCAACGCATTTCAAGTCCTTCCCTCCCTTTTTCACCCTCTTCCGTACTCTCACTCAACAAGTTGATTACTACCGCTCCGAAATCGACAACTTTGACACCTACCTGGACGAACGCCGCACAGCCCTTCAAAGACCCGTAAGCCAGTTATTCAACTCAACTATTCCTCCTCCTACATCGGTATCGCCGGTCAGTAGTGGTGGTGCTGTTAGCACATTATCCGCAGCTGCCGGATATATCTTTGGATTCGGTTACTCTTCCAATCATGCTTCTCGACGACCGTCCGTCGTGACCCAGTCAGCAACACCAAGCAACGATTCTTGGTGGAGCAGCAGCAATCGCAGCAACGATTCTTTGTCTTCTTCCTCCTCCTCCAACAACAACAACGAGCCATCCGTGTTCTCTCTTATCAATGACTCCCTTTCGCCTCTTGCAGTACATGCACGCAAGACACAGACAATTCGAATCCAGCCCTTGTTTCCATCCAACTTTACCAACCATTACGACGGAGACTCTGTATTGAGTTTGGATGAAGGAGACGAGGACGCTTTTGCGCCTGTCTCGGAACACCCCTCTATTCAGGCCCGAAAGAAACGTGGAGCAAACTCAGAGATTACGTTATCGATGCTACTGAACAACGTAGTGATCCTTGAAGAAGCGATCAAAGAATTAATTGCTGTTATGCAAGTACGTTCTAGCTTAGGAATTGACCGGGTTTGCTTTGCCTGAATATGTATATCTAGCTTCATTTTTTGTCCAAAAAAAGGAAAATTCTGACATTTTTGAGAGAGAACGTCTTTTTCTTGCTTTTTCTTTTCAGCATCAGCCATATAAGATGTCGTCTACATTATACGTGGGAAACTTGACACCAGAAGTTGGGGCCAATGACGTTCGAAAGTTGCTGTCAAAATATGGACGAGTGGTTTCAGTTGAGTTGAAGGGAGGTTACGCGTTTGTTGTAAGTGTCATTTTGTCATTTTCTGCACGAGAAACAAACAAGCTACGTTACGAATTCGTTTGCGGATCTCGAAAGAGAGGGAGAGCGCGGATTGCATGTAGAGGGTAACAGGAGAGCACAGTAAAGATTGGTTGCTACCATGTGACGACGACGAATCACAAAACGTTGACTGCGGCAACACCAGCGACTTGCCTCGTGCTCTCTCTTTATCTTTCCTTTCTGTTTGCTTGTGTTGGTACAGATATTGATGTTGGGAACGGAATCGAGTTAACACAAAGCACAAAAAGGACATGGGATCCAGACGGGAATGCGACACGGCGATATACAGGTTGGACGGTGTCAAATTTTTTGGTAGCACGTTACGCGTCGAATTTGCGCATGGTGATTACAGACGACGTTACGCACCACCACCGCCAGTACCAGCTGCTGCGGCACCAGTGGATAGTCGAGATATCTGTTTCAAATGTGGTGGGGTTGGACATTTTGCACGTGACTGTCCAAGGTAAACGAAGGAAGAAACGAACGAGTAACAGACATTGTTGGGAAATGGCAAGTAACTTGGCACGGATAGCGGAAGAGTAGATACGAGCACACGGCGACGCGTCGTCGAGATCAGGAATGATGTAGGGGCTCTGGCGCCACCGTTGCCTACAGGACCTGCTGCTTCGGTACCACCGACAGGGCCACGCAGTGCCGGGGATAGTTATAGACCAGGTGGACACGCGAGATCTGCTCCCCCGTTGCCATCGCCGCCGCCACCGCCTCCTGTTTCGCGATACAGAGATGAGTATGACGCGCTGCCAGCGGGACCAGCTGCTTCGTCTTATGGTAATCGATATGCGTACGCACGTCCGGTGTCCAGTCGTGATGATTACCCAACGAGTATGTGGATGCTTCTGTTATTCTATAAGCGGCCTGGAATTCACCTTTTTCCCTTTCTCAGGGGACTATGGAAGAGATCGGGTGCCAACAGGTCCCGCGGCACTCACTGATCCATTGCTTAGATGCGATGCGGATTACAGACGAAGAGAAGTTTTGCCTGATCGTCCACGGGATGCACGTCCTTATGATGCTAGGTAGATAAGAAATGCCCGGGGTACTTAGTTTTATGACATTTAACGTGTATATCCTTTAGACGCCGCAGCCCTCCTCCTCCTCGACGCCCGCTGACCCCAGAAAGCAGACCTGTGAGGTGAATAGATCAACGTTAACAAGGAACCTCAAAACCGAATCTAATTTATACATGGACTGTACAGAGGACCTGTTGTGCGACGCCCACCTAGTCCCCGACCTTCAGTGCGGTACCATGATCGTAGGTCGCCGTTGCCTCCTCCTCCTACTAGCCCGCGTGGATACCCTCCCCGTCGAAGACCATCTCGCAGTCCTGTTCGCCGACCACGTCGTGGACCGAGAACACCAAGTCCTCGTCGTTGATAAAGATTTGATACTTTAATGCAATTAAGAAAAAAGAAAAAGAAGCAGCAAGAGACCGACACACAGAGACTATGTATGACCGTCGACGTTCTCAAAGATCAGCTCACTTTCGCCGTGCTTTGAATGAACAACAACATTGGATCCGGTGTCTTTTTGCTTGTAGTAGCCCGCCTTGAACATGTACTTGTTTTCAATAACGTGGAGGTCCTCCGGGTTGGGTGCCTTGACAATGGGTGATCCTGTCCAGGTGTGCACAACAAAGTTGCCTTTGAATTTGTCGGCAGGCTTGATTCGAAGAGAAATAAGGCGAGAGAGACCGTTAGATACATATTTTGAAAATATGCAGCAATCATCGGCCAACAACTTACCAAGTGGACTGAAGCTGGTCCGACTACAGCAGCAGAAGTGATATTGATGTGTTCAGACGCAGGATGAATGAAGACTTTGCTTGCTCCACGCACTGCAGCCGATGCAAAGGATTCGACTGGACTGTAATCGCCCATAACCACGCCGTACAGCGAGCCCATCGTGATTTGCTTCGCTTTGAGATCCTATTGATTCCTTTATGTATTAGCTCTGAGAGGTCTGCGTGAGGGAGAGAGAGAGCTTACCGAAAAGATAATGGAACCGTGCCCAACACCAGCGCGGAACCTCCCAAAAACAAGTTTGCTAATATCCTTGGGCGTGCGAGTACCAATACGCCAAGCCTGCTTGATGTGCAGATCGAGGTCATCGAATTCACTTAGATGGGATGGGAATACGACATGGATTGCATAGGTGACACAGTCTTCTTTCGAGGGAGGCTTTTTGTGATGATGATGGTGATGATGTCCACCCCTTTTACGTTTCACTTGGACTGCAAATTGACCTTGATGTTCAAATCCTGAGACCGATACATCATCCAAAAGCTCTTGACGTCCAACGTAGGCCGTTATATTCACAACCACGTCCCGAGTATCGTTATCCGATGCGCGGTCGATAGTGACATAGCCCCCATAGGAAAAGGGGCCATCCAAGGATACAGACGCTCGTTTATATTCATCAGGTGAAAAGTTGAACACAGTCGTAGACGGGATCAAGTCCTTTGGCTTGCAGAATGGTTCGTGACGACGAGGTGGACGACCGTGACGAGCGTACTCTAGATGACGTGGCCCATTAGTTGTGCTTTTCTCGCGCATAGAAAGCTTGCCGGCGAGGTTTCTTTTTTTTTTTACATACCAGGAGGAAAAGCAATGGCGAATTTTCCGCCCTTTTCGATGTCATCACCCTTGTAAAATCCTTCATCTTCAAGCCCTTGATGATTGTTCCGGCAATTGCACGGCTTATCGTGAAACTCTGCATAAAGCTGCTTCATAAAGGCATTGAGCTCGGTAGGACTTTGATCTTTCGCCACTTGCTGTGGGAAGGCCAAGTCAAACTTGTCCTCGTTGAATACACGAGCCCACTGTAGCCACCAAGACATCAATTCAAACCGGGGAATGGCTCTCTTTTCAGCAGAAAACAAGACGTACTCTCTTGACTCTCTCAAAAGATACAAGTTGCATAAATGTCCCAAGCGCAAGAGCGGCAGCAATGACGGCAACGTAAAGCCACCGCTTGTTGTCTGGACCCCAAGACAAACATGATGAATATTCGCGAAACTATATCAAGTAAGCAGGGACCGCTTATAACTAACTTTGTCTTCGACTAGCAGTGGCGGGTGGGACGCTGTATTCAGGAAGTCCTTGTTTTTCGCTCATCGCACAAAAACGAACAAAAAACAACACAGCGAGATACTGCGTTTAAAACCGCATGAATTTCGGCGTTTCAATTATGAAGGAATCTTGTTGTAATTGTGTTTCGGCATTTTGCACTTCCAAATTGCCAGCCTTCCTCTTTTCGTGTAGTCTCGCATGTTTGCTTGCAAGGGACGATTTGTTAAGCTGCTGTGCCTTTATTTCGTACGTTGGACGGTATTTGACAGCCCGAGAGGCGATTTTAGTACGTCTTTAAAGGAATCCAACTCCAGCCGTGCCCAAAGAGGATGGCTCGCCTTTGAATGCGTTCGGAAGTGTCCCAGATACCGTTGATAGATATACTGTATACGTTCCTGCTGGCACAGCTTCACGTAATCCTCGTCTTCTTCCGAGACTTGGGTAGGCGGTGAAGACACAGGTACACACCCATCTTCGTCCAGCATCGACTTACGGTGGTCCCTCGATTTTTCTCCACCCTGCTTCTCTTCACTTTCTGTATTCGACGTAATGCTTGTTTCAAAGGCCACGTAATTGAAGTAGTCCAAGGCATACTCCTTCCGCGCTGGTCCTTGCTTGGTCTGTGCGCCGGTAGCTGCTTTTGTCACACCTGCGGGAACGCCACGCAGTCGGTCAGCGAGCTCCCATGTCCCTTGTGGTACATTCTTGCTCTTCTGTATCCTTTCTTTTGCCTCCTTGAGTGCCTTGGCGATCTTCTTCTGATCATCTTCCTTTTTCTTTTCTTGGGTGCTTTTATCCGACTCCGTGACGCTCTTTGCAGACCGAATGATACTGCAAAGCATAGCACCGAATGCCATCTTTAGGTTCTCCTCCGCTTTTTCAGGATTGATCTTCTCGATGCGCCTTTTTCCAAGTTTCTTTGCATCCTGTTTAACGACAGGGAGAGCGATCTTTAGCAGTTGTGTTGCTTTTTGCTCGGTTTTCCTCCGCCGTCGAGACGGTCTAGTCTTAGCCATTGTCAAGAAAAGAGTTGTCACAGCTGCACTCTCTCTCACACTATGCAAAAAAGGTCATATTGGGCGGCGTCATGTTTTGTCATACAATATTTATGATTTGGTTGTAAGACGTTCTTTCTATGATACCGTCCATAGTCGATTGAGACAGCTATTGTAGCGATCACAGATGCCGAAACTCATCGCTTTGCATGAGTCCTGGTAAAGAACGATGCAGAAAAAAAGCGAAAATTCTGTATGATCTGGACCAGAGCAGGTTGTTTCGGCGCAAATGATATAAGTTGAGTTTGTGTCATTTTGGGGCGCTTTTTCAATCATCCAATGATTGAATTGTGTCCTGGTTCATGCATCATCAATGGGCCCATGCACGATGGTTACACCACTGAAAATTTTTGGTTTGAAGCTTCTGTGTGTAAGCTGCAAATGACGAAAGCATCAATCGTGTTTTGAAAAGGAAGACTCATGAGTGAGGATCGACATAGTTCATCCTCGTGTTCTTCTTTGTATGATTGGATGGACGAATGAGAGTTTAAAGGGGGGCAAGGGGAAACGTGAGTATGTATTGTAATGCTTTTTAGATTCGACGCCATCCCAGAGTCGTTCAGTCACCAGGTGAAAAATTTCCATGGAAATTTTTAGGACTGTTGGTTGCGATCTCCCATCATATAAAGGCCACTCGCTTTCCCACTTTCATGGGCGTGGCTCTATAGCATTACTCTATATAATGTGCGACTTAAATTGGTGCCCTGTTTGCGATAAAGCCATTCCTTTGGAATCGGTAAGTCATAGAGGGGATGGAATATACTTTTTTACTTCGTCACTGAAAGAGCGTTCCTTAGGACTCATTGTATTGCTCACTAAGTTGCCTGAAACAGGACGCGTTAAGAACGAATCCATTATTAGGCTACAAATTTGAAGATTTTCAAGGATTCCTGGTATCGCCTCGACGCCGCCATGCATTCTTTGATAAACCGTCACCACCGTCATCATCCAAGACTCCTCCTACTGCTCCATCCTTGTCCCCATCGATAAACTTTGATTCAGAAGACGACGAAGAAGACGAGGCCAAAACGCCGAAACAATCTGGGTGCAGGCAACAACAACCGAATTCGCCACCCAAGTTGGACCTCGGTCGCTCTGCATGTCTGTATTGTGAACATCGAACCACTCATCCTGATTTCCTGAATCGTCGCCACTCATAACCCCCACCTTATGTATCCTCTTTGTAAATATCGTTTCGCTTTTGCTTCTCTTTTTGTTTAGTTCCACATAAATAATAATCTACCGAGTCTGGTTACACACAGAGAGATGGCATTGCTTTCTCTTGCTTCTTTTTAATCTACAATAGCGATTTGCTGCATGAATTTTCCCTTTACCTCATACAGACACGAATCTCCTTAGACCCTGGCCCAGTTTTTCTGCATTGGTTCTTTTGTACCAAGAAGACTTGAAGGCACTAATATAATGTCCGGATATGTGTGTCAGCGCGGGCAAAGGCATGTCTTGAGCGCTTCCTCAAATTTCCATGTTTATTCCGCGATCAGTGAAACGGAAGTACGATCACATTGGTACCTCAAATTCAGCCGTACATGATGCACCAACTAGTCCGGTGAAAAAGCGGAATGACGCAAATGCTGCCGATGTGGCTCAGGGCTTATACCCGGAGACGAGATCGCTAAAGCCTGTCGTCTCCAGTTCTTTTCCTAGCTCTGAATCGAGTGCGATCGGCGGGATAGATACCGCCACTGAACCCAATAATGACGAACACCAAACAGCAATTGTGGATGACAGAGGGACACAGGACGGGTCGTTTATACCTCAGTCAGAGAGCGATGAGGAACCTATAAAACTGTTTTCTTCGGAACAACGCCTTGTGATACCTGGACAAGACGAACCGGTTTGTGTCATTTGCGGCAAGTATGGCGAATACATTAACGATGCTACTGAGAATGACGTGTGCAGGTTAGTTTACTACGAAAGAGCGCATTCGTAATGGGTATCCTCAAGTAAGGGGAACGTTTCTTTGTTTTATAGTCTTGAGTGTAAACGCATAGATATCGATCTGCACGGTGGTTCTGCCGCTGCTCCTCCGAAATCACCAGAAGTCAGAAAGATACCCCACCACGGTGTAGCTGACAATTTACACGCAAAGCTTACAAACTATCAGGAAGCTCCAGAAGTGGCCAACCTTTCGAGAAGCCAAGTGGAATCCATACTAAAGGCGCACGAGATCAAAGTGAAGGGCAGCCGTGTTCCGAACCCGATCGCAAGCTTTGATCAGTGCAGCCAAGCATTGGGCGCCACGGTGCTACAGAATTTGGATCGAATGGGATGGTCTATGGCCAAAGGCGTCCAGAAGCTAGCAGTGCCTGCTATGCTAGCCGGCCGGGATGTCACTGCCCTTGCTCCTGCTGGATCTGGCAAGACAGCTGCTTATGCGTTACCTATATTGGCCCATTGTCAATCTCTTTCAACCTTGCATCGACATAAACGGCGGTGTGGACCTTATGCGCTCATTTTGGCTCCAACACATGACATGTGCGTGCAAATTGAAAAGACAATAAAACAACTTGCTCAGGGTGTGCCCAACTTGCGTACTGGACTCCTTATTGGCGGACAGCCGTGGCCCGACCAAATCCACCGTCTGCGTAAAGGCGTGCAGATCGTTGTAGGTACGCCCGGACGTGTGTTCGATATGGCAACGTACCATCCACACATGCTGCGCATTTGGCGGATGCGTATCGTTGTACTTGACGAGGCAGACACACTGTTTGGGCAAGGATTACGTGAACAAGTACGAAAGGTCATGGGTAAATTGATGCCTGGTGGTAAAATCGTTCGACAGACAGCGTTGTTTTCAGCTACTGCAACCAACACGCAAGAAAACGAAAGAATGTGTCGACGGTTGATTCAACCCATCGATATTCGTGTCCAGCAGTTGGATGAAAAAGCCGAAGCAAGAGCCATCAAGAAATTGTTGCGCACGAACCCGAACGTGAGGCAGACAATTCTTTGGGTGGAAAACCCTAGCAAGGGCAAACGGTTACTCTCTATTTTGGAGGATCCCAAGTATTTTACGGCACCAGCGCTCGTATTTGTAGAAAGTCGATTAGCTGCAGAGTATCTGACCCGGTCCATCAAGAAACGTCGACAGTGCAGTCATTGGCGTGTTGTGGCCATGCACGGCGATTTATCACAGGAAGAACGGTCAGAGATCATTGCATCCATTAGCGGCAAAGGCGAACCCGAATGGGATGTGGTTATATCCACGGACATTTTAGCGCGTGGAGTCAATCTTCCACGTGTCAAGTTAGTCATCAACTATGACATGGCAAAGACATTGGATGGTTATGTTCAACGAATAGCGCAGGCTGCTGTGCCAGAATCCACGGATATGGCTACTGGCGAACAGAAGCATGAACGTGGATGGGCCATTACCTTTATCAATAATGTAACGCCTTTATTATCTTTTCTCTTGCACAAGATGTGTGCTAATAGTAATTGTATTAGGATCACAAACACTTACTTCCAACGTTGGCTAAACTTCTTGCAAACAAATCACCCGTCGAAGTGACCCCATTACCCATTGAACTTAAGCGTTATTTGCAATAATCATTGTTATTTGAATAAAGTAATTACTAATGGATTTCTTCTTCGAATTAGCGCTGAAGTGAAAATTGTTTGCGCTGCTGCCGCAGCCTGGTTTACGGTCGCCGTCACGTGCTTTTAGCGCCATTGGCATTAGTAAATTTGCGCGGTCGTTTTGCTCTCGCGTTAAAAAACTTGCGTAAACGACCTAAGAAGATCGCGCAAAAAACTACGCAAAGGCAACAACAGAGCAGTGCCGCAGTGGCTATATTTCGCGAGGCGCACTCTTCGTTAAGACCCAAGGTCCCATTCTCTAAGTTTTATACTATGTCCACAACTAGTCCAGCGACGGACCGGGTTAGGAGCTCAGACAAGCTCTGTGGCAAAATACGGAATCGAGAAAGGTCGGTACATGCGTATGATGGATGTTTACCCGCATATTCCCGGAGTGTCTTAGGTTTCTCCCACGTCCATTTGAAAATTGTTGTCAGTCTTTTCTCTTCCTCACAAAAGTCAATTATGGTCCCGGCGCATTGGAAAACATTGATCATCGACAAGAAGCTTCAAAAGAAGGAGAGAATACAGGAAGAAGAAAGGCAAAAGGCTCTAATGGGTAGGTTTCCGCGATAAGATGTAGAAATTCAAGATCTTAAGCGCTGCTCTTAACAGTCTGCAAGTCCTGTGGTTTGAAGGGCCATAGAGATGCGAGGTCCTCGTTGTGCCCAAAGAGGAAGAAGTCGACGAGAGGCAGCCAACTTCGTAAGTGATGCGAGCGTCGCACTGCTGCTGATGGTATCTGACACTCGCTCACAGAGAAAAAGCCCCTGGTGCGGACGTTCAAGCGAAAGTTCCGCGACGAGGTGGGAGCAAGGAATTCTTTCAAGCATGAGAGTCAAAGGCCAGATTGCGCGGCGAAAAAGGACCGCAAATCCAAACATGAAGCCATGTGCTCGCTTCGTTTCGGCTGGGAAATACGATAAAGCCAGAAATCACTCAAATGCCAGAAGCAAATTATGCTTCTTTCATAAAATGAACGAAAAAGATATCTTACAAAACGCATTTGGGAGCAAACCATTGCATTGTGCCGTGAAAACCAGTCTGCAAAACGCTCTCAATCTGAAGGGCAGTGATGAAGAGATTTTCCAGGAAAACGTTTGCCAACTTACGGAGAAAGTACGAGAGGCCATGATCAAGAGCCAACTGTTTGCAACACATTTCAGTCTATATTGGATGGAAAAGCACAGTGAAATGCCGGCAATCTTTTTCACTCAGCAGTTTTTCTACAAGACAATGCAGCTCGTCTGCCAAGTTGACGTTTCGAGTAATGACGAACTTGAACCAGCTAACACGGAATTCCATTTGCCTGTGCAGGAAATGGAAGAAGAGTTCAAAACATACAGAAGAATACATAAACACACTACGATGTCGGGTCCGATATACATGAACCCCCTTGCGGCGGCGGCCGTCAATGCAGCGATGACCTTCACTAACTACGTGACCGAACAATACAAAAAAATAGCTATCACTTACATTGGGTTCAAAATTTCAAAAGAGATGAAGGTAAGGAGGCAACGTTATCGAAGTAATTCCAGGCTGAATGCATCCTTGTCAGGATTTGAAGCGCAGTGATATCAACAAGCTGTCCCTTATGTCTACGATGTATACTCTGGAGGCAACGCGAACTGGCCGGCTTCGGTTCAGGAAACCGAAGCGCTCCGTCAGTCTTTGCAAAAACTGGGCACCACGCTGAACCTGAAGCCAACTGGCAGTCTACCCACACTTAAAGATAGGAGTACTTATCCCGAAAAATACTTTTGAGTTTATGTTCAAGACACTCAAGGAAATGACGGAGACAAATGCAGAGCTCATCGAAACAGCCGACGAAGTCCAAACCGAAGTTTCTAAAACATGGGTCTATTCCATCTGCCGTGATTTTCCAGAATGGACAAAAATCAACCGAAGCTGACGTGGCAGGATTGCGCGTTCCTTAATGAAGTCCGTGAATCAAAAGCGCCCATTAACAGTGACGGCATTCGGGGTCGAGAGCTTTACAGTATTGCAAAACATCGTGGAAGAAACCCACAAGCGCATTGAAATTTCGAAACAATATCTTGCATCGGTCTCAGGCACTATAAAGAAGTCAGATTGTTTTGTCCCGGACGCATGGACATATCTGCAACCCCAGAAGCTCTTTCCGCTTGTTCCGCAATATTCCATGCAACTGAAGTACACCACTATCGATATTCAAACGCTGCATTATCTGTTAAAGGGCACCAGCATTCAGATTACTCTACCCAAGACTGTCCAAGAAGCCACTATGCTGTTTAAAGCTGTCTTCACCTTACCGGCAGCGACGATGGATAATATTGGGGAAAACACCAAAGTAGTGTTTATGAATACAATTGCAACTGACGGGGTTGGCATTTCCTTGTGCGCACGACGGCCAGCCGGAAAAGACCGGTTGCCCGATCTGGAGCTCTCTGACTTTATCACAGAAGACCTGAAAAACTTTCACCTATGGGCAATAGACCCGGGCTTCAATGAAATCTTCGTGGCAGTCGACGGACATAACCAAGAACCACACCAAGTGCGGAAGATAGCGGCAAGGGAGTTCTATCATTTGGCAGGATATGATCTAACGAACACAAAAATTTGCAAGTGGAAACAAAAGGCCGGAATCGACAAACTTGAGAGTGGGATACCTAGTGCCAAAACGGCTAGTCCAGCTGTCTTTGACCAGCATGTAAAAGGGCTACTGGATCGATTAGGTCAACTGCTTGTTTTCTATGGCACGGATATTGCTTCGTTGAGGTTTGAAAACTACAAGGGGCGACAGCGCGCCTGCAGCGAAATGACGAACATCATGTTGAATGGTGGACAAAAGTACACTGGCGTCAGGCCAAACAGGCGACGAAAGAAGAGAAAGAGGGGCAAGTCGAAGAAAAGAAAGCGGCAAAAATGGCGAAGATACCTGAAGCGTAGTGGAAAGAGCAGTGTTCGTGACAATGAGATGAGCATGAAGAGGTAAAACGAGTCTTCAAATATGGTATTATCATAGCGACTCAGTTTATACTACACTTAGTAAATGGAGACCTTCTTCTTTCACAGAAGACTTGAAACGTGTACCACTCGTTGCATTTGGTGACGCAAAATTTGGAACCACTTTGAAGGGCGTACGTTTCGCGTCGCTCGCCAGATTATGTCGGCGAAAGTTGAAGGAAGCGGAATCTCGTGGGGAGGTGGTAATTGTAGCCGTTGACGAATACTATTCTTCACAAGTATGTAGTAAGCAGGATTGCCGCAAGCGAGACATGAAGAACGTTGAAGTCGATAATGGAGCGTTGCATGCCGTGAAAGTATGTAACAGGTACGACCAGGAGGAATACTCTGTTACCACACTGGCTGATCTTCTTATAAACAGCTGTTGCACGATATGGCAACGCGACCGAAATCCTGCTAGGAATCTTCTCTACATCGCTGCAACGATCATAGGGGATGGCCCTCGTCCCTCGATCTTTTGCAAAAAGAAGTAATTAGTTTGCACCTACATGAAGTCGCCGTATAAGAAACGGCTGATGCTTACGGTAAGAAAAAAGAAACGAAACTTTGTGGATACACCTTCTTACTCATTATCATATTTCTTGAAGCGCGCGCGGTAAAATTTGCATACGCCCTAATACTGAGAACATGACACTAACTCAGAGGCCATGTTGCCTATTGGGAGTGCTTTCTGGCGTCAACCCATACGATTTTGCCGAATGTAAGTGTTTAATGTTGATAAAGTGAACGCAAAAGATTTGACCCGCGGCGCAAAACAGATACACATTACAGCGCAAAATCGAATTATGGGTGGGCGCCAAAAGGTGCCAACATGTTCTCGAAACACAGTATGTACACGCTATGCAAATTAAAACATATTTCAAAAGCCTTTCAGGAGGTTGAGGTATCAATGTTATTACTACTACTTTGGGCATGAAGAGCATTGAGCAGTTTGCGATGAAACAAGCTGGCCTTGTTCCTTTTAAACTCGATGGGATGGGTTAGATATTTAGGTAGACAGCGTATCAAGTCAACGTCTCGTGTCTCATCCAACATTGGCTGATAGAGCAGAACATTGGGATCTTCATCCTGAATTAGTTTAAATTGTATTGCTATACATATATCATGTTGTCAATGAAAAACAGGTTATCTTTTGCCATTGCAATAAACCACTTACTACCGTTCTTGCCGGTTTGCACACAGTTATACGTTGTTCCAGTGCTTGTCTTTTTAACGTCCGTGACGACCAGTCCGCTCAAGTCCTCGAAGAGCTCTTTGATGAACCGCCAAGTAGCTTGATCCACAGACGCATTCAGCTGACTTTTCAGTTTTCGGTTCGTCGCCAAGGCCTCAGCTTGTCCCGCCAAAGCCTCATCTCGTTCTTTCTCCAGCTGAGCAACTACCATTTATTTACAATTATAACAATAAGGTATTGCAAAAACCTCTCGAATAAAAGGTGTAAAAGAAATATACCTGATGCTCGCATACTCGCGATTTCGTTGTTCAACTGTTCCTTTTCGTCAGCGTTTCCCAGCGCTTCTTCCAATTTTGCTCTTGCTTCTTCCAAGTCTGTCTTCAGCTTTTGGTTCTCCTTTGCCTTGACTTCCAACTCTTCCTTAAGTTTTTGAGCGAGATTGTCCGCGTCTTTGAAAAAGTATAACTATAAGCTACAGGTACGTTTTCCCTTTATCTCTTAGTCGCAATCACTTTACCTGCCATACGACGTTCGGCCGCTTCTTTGTATTCATTCAGTGCCTTTTCTGCTTCGGAAAACCGTACGAGTTGTAATTCGTCGAAATGCCGCTTGAACTGTTCGAGCTGATATTTTTTTTAGTTTAGCTATTAGTGTCGCGCCATGCAAGTTCCATCCTATTTGTCTTTACCTGGCTGATACGTTTCTGTAATTCGTCGATAACTCTTGATGGTGGAGGACCTGAAGCCAACATGGACTGGTCTATGCGACCGCGGCCGTTGCTAGAGGTATGATGGCCATTGAAGAACAGAGTATCGTCGGCGTCTTCGTAATATCGTTGAGATTGTTGGCGCTGGGAACCATAACGTGGTGTTCTTGATACAAGTTCTTGTTGGCTGGATAATGCGGTTGTTCTAGTTCGTCTATATTCTTGTTCTCTGTCGTTAAAAGTAAAATCTGGCCATACTCATGAGCTTTCCCCTTGTACTTCTATTTCATAATACAAAAAGCTAGAGGTTAACCTTGCATGCCAGGTGACCGTGGGCGTTTTGAAGGCTGCGTGGGATCTAGCAGGAGTAATAGTAACAGTTATTAAAAATAATTTGGCGGTGAACAAACTCATGTCCGTACGTAACGAGTCGCCATCATAATCTAGATCCATCCCATACGGTCCCGACCGTGTCCGTAGATCGTTTCCCTAAGGATTGAGGTATTAAATGTAACCAGGAAACGGAAAATGGCAGCTTGCTTGAATTTACCCTATGCATCACATTAGCAGGAAAGGACAGAGCAATGACAGCGAACGCGCGCAGTGAATAATTATGGGTCCGCTGCTATGGCCAGATGAGTCAAACGAAGCCACCAAGACCTTAAAGGGTAAGGGATATCTATAAGATATCTCTTTCTGTCTTGACAAAGAAGCGACCGGCAAAACATGACCCGTCTGTATATGCTCGATTATGGTGCCGGCAATGTGCGAAGTGTTGTGAATGCCGTAAAACATTTGGGCTATGACATCAAGTTTGTCGAGGATCCCTCTGACCTGTCAAAAGCAGAGGTATAATAGAACCCAGAAGCAGCAAACACACAGGGAAATAAGCCAGAACCCTACTGACCTGACCAATGAAAGTAGAAACTCATTTTCCCTGGTGTTGGAGCATTTGGTCATTGCATGCAAGCATTACGGGATAAGGGATATGCTGAGCCATTAAAAGAATATATTGCTTCGGGCAAGCCGTTCATGGGCATCTGTGTTGGCATGCAAGCTCTTTTTGAGGGTTCCGACGAGAGCGACGAAGAGGGGCTGGCTATTATCCATGGCCGAGTGAAGTTGTTTGACAAGAAGACCAAGGCTGTGCCGCACATTGGTTGGAACGGAGCCCAGGTACTGAAGCGTGTTCCTGGTGGCGGTGATGAAACCACGACTGTCATCAGCGACGAATCTGTCTACTATTTTGTACACTCGTATGCTGTACCCTATAGTACAGATATAAAGGACTGGGTGCTTTCGACGACGCAATACGGAGATGAAGTGTTTGTGAGTTCGGTGCAGAGGGGTAATGTGCTTGCGACCCAGTTCCATCCAGAGAAGAGTGGGTTTGCTGGATTACGCGTTCTTCGAGCATTCTTGTCTGGATCCGGCGTTGTGGACGAGTCCAAGGTAGTCATCAAAGAACCTGTCATACCCCAGAATCGGTTTACTCGACGTGTGATTGCATGCCTGGATGTACGGACCAATGACGCGGGCGATCTAGTGGTCACGAAGGGTGACCAGTATGACGTACGCGAAAAGACAGCAGAGGGTAATGATGTGCGTAACTTGGGCAAACCTGTTGATCTTGCACGTCGGTACTTTGAAGAAGGTGCAGATGAAGTGACCTTTCTGAATATCACGAGTTTCCGGAATTGTCCCCTTGTTGATCTGCCTATGCTTGAAGTGCTCAAACGTACGTCCGAAACAGTGTTTGTGCCATTGACGATTGGCGGAGGTATTCGAGACATCGTGGACCCGGATGGCACAGTGCACCCGGCATTGGAAGTGGCAGGCGAGTATTTCCGGTCAGGTGCAGACAAGGTTTCCATTGGTAGCGACGCTGTATATGCTGTGGAGAAATACTTGGCCAATGGATGTAAAAAGGACGGTACGACGGCGATTGAGACGATCGCCAAAGCTTATGGAGCGCAGGCAGTAGTTGTTTCGGTTGACCCACGTCGAGTGTATGTGAAGGATCCTAGTGAGACAAACCATCACGTTGTCAAGGTCAGCCAAAGGGGCCCTAATGGCGAGGAGTACTGCTGGTATCAGTGCACCGTCAAGGGCGGACGAGAAGGTAGAGATGTTGATGTACGCCAGTTAGTAACGGCCTGCGAGGCACTGGGTGCAGGCGAGATCCTATTGAACTGCATGGACCGAGATGGTACCAACTCTGGTTATGAACTGGAGCTGATCAAGGATGTCAAGGCGGCTGTGAGCATTCCAGTGATCGCATCAAGCGGTGCTGGATGCGTAAAGCACTTTGAAGAAGTGTTTGAAAAGACTAATGTCGAGGCAGCTCTGGCTGCGGGTATCTTCCATCGTCGCGAAGTTCCCCTTCAAGACGTCAAGAATCATTTGCAAAAATGTGGCGTAAATTGTAGACCTTTAGACAACGCATTGTAACCAAATACTCCTTCATTTTTTCCAGACTTTCCCCTTTATCCACAATAATATCCGTCTTCCATTGCATTGTCGAAGAAAAAATTTTGTCTGATTAATGAATTTCCACAAAAGTGAAAGGCTGATGGTCTCTGCGCTGACACAGCCAATGCAAAAGCTCAGAAAAAGGAAGCGAGCTGGATCAATTGTGACGATCCCTCTTTCTCTTGTTCAATATCGTTACTGCTACTCCTTTGTCCTATATTTGGCACAGAATTAATCGTGGCTCCAAATATAACAGATGAATTCGTCGCATAATAGGTGAGAGAAAGGGACTTTATTATTAAGTCTAGCAGACATGAAAGCGTGACAGTTAGTTTCTGTTGTTTGACAGGATGGTCGAGGTAACCAAAAGCATGCGGCAAAAAGTGATGCATGAAAAATGTCCTACTTATTATGGGTAAAGCCCACTTTGTTGAGAAAACGCTCATCCAAGATAAATCCCAACCTGCTCGCAGCGGATATCAGTGATGAGCTCGTGTGTGAGATCCGGAAACTCAAAACGACTTTGACTGAAAAAGAGACACGAATACAAGAACTGGAGCGTGATAGAGAAGACGAGGCGGTTTGTTTTCGTCTGAAGCAGACAGAGTCTCAAGGTATATACCATCTATATATACAAGTATGCTACCGAGAGCACGCACTTGAGCTCGCTTTTCTTCCACACAGTTGAGAAGTTAAAACAAGAGAATTGGGATTTGGAGATATCAATACAGACGCTCAAAACGCACTTGGAAGAAACGACCGGGCAATGGACGCGATCAATGACTGAGCATAGAAAAACACAAGACCAACTGCGAGCGTCCAGAGACCAGGTAGAGGTTATGGAAGCGCAAAAGGAAAAGATGTCGCAGCAATTCGAGCAACAGAGGTTATTGTTGGTGAGGGAAAGAAAAGAATTGAAAAAGGAGAACGCGTACCTGCAGCAAGAGTTGGATCAAACGAGCGCAGAGCTCCGGATTTGGAAATCCAAAACAATAACACGAGATGCGGGCGTCGAGGCGGCGTCATCAAAGGGGAAGCAAGAAGTGGAGGCTCTTTTGAAGCAGTCGCTCGCTCATGCCCATCGCATGATCATAGAACTGCGCGCGTCACTGGATCAAGAAAAGATAGGACGAATGGAAACGAAGAAACTCTTGGAAGAAAGCCAAGAAACCATCGAAGCATTGCGAACAAGGGAGAAGGGCGTACGGAGAAGTCTTGTCATGGGTCGGCGGAGGGAGCCTCCGTTAGCGGTTATCGAAGAGGAGGATTCCGAAGCAACGCCTCCAGCCCGGTCGCTCTACAGTGAACTAGCGTGTCAAAGAATCGATAAGGGTGTCCAGACGACTGAAAGCAGCATCATCCCCGATGCACATAGCAAGGTGGTCCAGAGTGGTGATGACCGGCCTGCTCGCACTATTCGACGTGTCCGTAAAAGAATTACACGCTCAGCAAACAAGGATTCAAGGCTTGTCCAGAACGCCCAAAGGCAGTATTCTTACGCTAAGAGAGCTTTGGCTCCTTACATGCCATTGTCCTCTGATTCATCATGCGTGGACCCGTCTGTCGTTGCAGCTATCACGCGAACCATGATTGGAGAATGTATGTGGAAGGGCACGCGTCGCTATGTCATGGGACGTAATGGGCTTTCACAAGTCAAAGGCCATTCGCGCTACTTTTGGATCCATCCTTACACGATGACCCTCTATTGGAGCGCAACCCAGCCTGGTGCCAACCACAAGGAGTCCAAATCAAAGAGAGCTTTTATTCAAGATGCTTGGGCCGTGCAAAGTGAAAACCAAGTTGTTTCCATACTGGTTCAAACACCCTCTCGATACATTACGTTGACAGCACTGACTTTGGAAAGTCATAACGTATGGCTTCTGGTACGTATAAAGTCCCCATTTGACCCTCTTATAATGCACTTATTCACTCAATTTCCAGGCTCTATCCTATCTGCTCGATCGACCGGGAATGACGAGTCAGTACTCAACTATGCGATCCTCAAGTGGTCGTATCCGATCCCAAAAGTCAGGCAATCGCTACTACTCTTCGAGCCTCGATACCCAAAGAACATCTTCCACTACTCTAGCCAACGCTTCACTCGTTCAAAGTCTTTGCACCTATGATGAACTGGATGACGACACTGATGATTCTGATCCACGGACAAACATTCGACAATGCTGTAATGGTATGCACGACGTATCCACGCTCTCTCGCGACTAGTTTATACTACTACTGTACTGCAGAATATGGTTTATGCAATCAATATGAATGTTTTATGTATGCTAACCCGAAATGCCAGATGTACTTTTTATTGTTCAGAGTCAGGCATAAAGTATCTTGCACGGTAATCATCACTATTGAAAGAAAAGAGTTAGCGTAAAAGTATGATCTCTTTTGGTAGTCAATAACAACTTGCCTGCACGTGAGGATACCATTGTCAATTGGTGACGCTGCCACACAGCGAACCAAGTTATTTTGTCCTGTTGACGATTAAATAGATTAAGTACCCCATATTATACCTGCACATAGATTTATCCTTACCAGAGATACGCGCTGCAACAACACCTGTCTGGGTATGCCAACAGAAAACGTTTGTCGATGCCTCGTCACCGATCAAGACATATTCTTCGTTGTAAGTAAAGGCCGGCTAAATACGTATTTTCTATGTTTAGATTACTTTGTCCGTATGTATTTGCCTGCAAAACAGGACTGACCTGTAACATTTGAGCCCTCTGTTCATGGCCTCTGTATTCCATGACTACTTTGCCACTCGATATATCCCATAATCGCATGGTTGAATCCAGACCGGCCGACAAGACATAACGTTCGCTCTGCATTAAACGTACGCTTGACACAGTCGCACCACTGTGTGCACGTTCAATGGCCTGGATACATTGGCCGGATACACCATCCCAAATGCGTACGGATCCATCCGCTGATGATGTCGCAAATATCCGCCCACTCTTGGAGTATCGAGCTTGCGTAATCGGTCCACGATGCTGCTGCTGCGCTGCGTCGGTCGTATAGCACTGAAGTGTTTTTACGTCGTATACTCTGATTGCTGCATCCTCGGTACCTGCTAGTAAGAAGTCACCGGACGGATGGAAAGAGATAGAGTTGACAGGATGAGCGTCCTATAAAAAAAGAGGAAAAGCATCTAGGGTATCAATATGAACGCCTAGATATCATCCTTGCTTATATCTCGTGTGTGTGCGCGCAATACCTGCAGATACCGGAATGATCTTTTGACACCCAATTTAGAGAGATCAAACAACTTGATACTTTGATCTTCTGCACAACTTGCAAGCACAAGACCATTGGGATGAAACGCAAGATCGTTTACAGGTGCCGTGTGATCGTACAAGGTCCGTATCACTGGTTTATCACCAGCCTCGCCTGTTCGCTTCTTCATTTTGTGTACATCCAGTACCTTTAGAGAAGAGTCATGTGAACCTGTTGCAGCGAATCGACCATCAGTGCTGAAAATGGCTGTCCGACAAGGTCCTTTGTGTTGTGTATAGTACAGTTGCACGTAATCGTTAAAGTACTTTGGTGCTTTACAGGAAATTTGTTAGTCCCTTTCAAAGAGTTGCTTCTCATAGCATAGCAGATCTTTTTACCCGCTGTTTGCGTTGCTTCGGGATCAAACCCTACTGTCGTTTCGCCTGGTGTCTGATCCCAATCACTTGCTCCTCCGTGCTGAAGTGAATCAGTATCTAGATCACGTTTTCGGCTGTACTCGTCGTCTTCCGATTCTTCGCTTTCCACTAATGACCCAGAAACATGAGCGAATGTCACTTTCATGCATATATTTTGCAAATGATCTCACGCTTCTCTTTTGCAAGTTGAATCATTTCTGTGAGCTTGTTGCTGGGCGTCATGTCAACCGTCGCCCCCGTCGCGTCTGCCACGCTTTGAGCAACTGCAGAGTACCCGTAGGCAATCAGCTGCCTAACTTGAAAACTTTAGTGCGCGCGATTCTCATAAAGCATTGCCACTTCGAGTATACCCCACTATAAGCGATAAAACTTCGTTCTCATTCACAATCGGCGAATCTTCGTCCATCGACACAGCAGCCATGTGTGTGGAACAACAAGGTATAGAAAAGTCCGCATATGTCATAATCATTTATTGCGAAAAATCCAAGCATGAAAGCTGTTCAACTAGAGCTTCTAAGAACCCATCGTCCGTACTCTTCAAGTCTATCGTCATGGTGGCTGCTTTTCTTTCGTCATCATCAGCTGATAATTCGTATTTCAGTAGTCCTGCTACTTGGGGACCCTGGACACTCTTGCCATATAGAGATGCTGCACCAGGTACAACTTCAACGACCTGTAGACGCGTCGTGGACGATATGATATTAAGGGCTTTGATAAGTGTCCGATCGATGGCCTCATCAGCTGTGGTTCGTGGTATTTCCATTGATACATTGTCATGATAATCAAATTCTTGACCATGCTCGGCTAAAAGTGCTGCAAATTGAGCAGGGTCTATCGGCGCCGTATTCTGTATCAGGAATACGCTCGGTCGTACAGGGATTTCAATCGCATATTGGTTCAATGTAGAAGATCCCTAATAAAACCCCCAGAATAGTTCAGTCGTATATCCCACAGTTTTCATGCGCATCTCCCCCTTCCTTTACCTGTATGTCATACTGTAAGTCACCTCGTATACACAATCCCCGACGGATATCACCCAAAACTGCAAAGTAGCCTGAAAGCTCCATTTCCTCATTACTTTGCAGATCAAAGGTGCCAGATATGTTTGCTCCGCCGTCATCAGGCGTAGGCTCAACTAGCCGGAAATCAAAGGATTCGATGGGCGTCATACGTAAGTTTGTTACTGCATGGTCGCCCGACACGTTTTTGACGTAAAACTTGGACACAACGACTGCTGAACCGTCCTCTTTCCTATCTGAAAGCAATAACCGGCAGCGCTGAACAGGGCAGGTCATTTCTCTGTCTCAACAAGGTATCGTGCAACTTCTTACCAGCTGTACTTCGTCATTTTCGAAAATTACGCTTGGGGGTGCTTCTTGTACATAGTCTTTAAGTAAGTCTTCAGTCGGTATGTGTCCTACTTCAGACGCTACTCCATTCTCTAGCGGCTAAGATGGTTCTTAGGTATAGTCCAAAAGTCATGCTTTACGCTATTTCATTACCTTCACTTCTGATGCAGGCTGCTTTTTCTTTTTCTTTTTCTCCTTTTTCGTCGAATCATCGGCTGATTTCTTGGATGATTTTTTACTTGCTTTAGTGCTCTTCTTTTTCTTCGGTTTCTCCTCCTACGCTCAGATCTTAGATGGGATATCTCCTTTTCACAGTGCTATAGTAGTACTTGCCTTTTTCTGAGCTTCCTTTGCTAAACGCTTTTCCTTCCGTTCTGCTCGAACTCTTGCCTCTTCCCGGCGACGCAATTCTTCAGGGCTTAGATATGCTTGAACTTGAGGAAGCTGTTCATCAGCACCCAAGGGCATAGATAAATCGACGGTATTGAGTCCGTCGTCGTCGGTAGCGAAAATATCTCGCTGTTGCAGACTTTTGGTGTAAGTGTTTGCTTGAATATCCTCACGCTTATTCCGTGGCTTTGTCTCTTGCTCGCTTCCTGAGTCAACGGCTTCCTCCGGCATTTCTTCAGGCGCATACACCGGCGGTGGTGGCGACGGCAGGCGCACTTTGCGTCCTTTAGACTTCTTTTTGTGTTTCTTTGATGACTTTGGGCTGCCAAAGTCCTCCAAGGACAGTTTGACAATGGGTATCGAGTCGATGTCTTCTTCGATATCCAGTAGTTTAGTCTGCTTCTTGCTGTCGGCTTTGTCGGACATGATGTAATATGGATCATTGCGTAAAGCTTCAAGTCTCGCAGCGCGGCGCTGGTCACATACAGGTTATCACACACAGGTTAGTTTGCTCGTACATCTCTCCAGACTGCTGATCGTCCACTAACTTTTTCTCTTTCTTCTTCGTCCTCGTCGCTGTCATGAGTCCTGTGCTTCTTCTTTTTCCTCACAGATGCATCTCGGGCACTCTGCACCGCGTCCAAAGAACCAGTATCGGATTCGCTGTCTTCTACCAGGTCGGGAAGAGGCTCATTGATCCAAGCATCTAGATCAAGACCCTCAGGTATCGGCACCTTCTTCTGAGCTTTTGGTGCCACCGGATTAAGCTCATACAAAGTAAATAGAGAAGGTAAGCCTCGCAGCACAGGCGGAATCTGACCGGTTGTCTCTTGAGCAATAGCTGTCAATACAAGGTCGAAAATGGCACAAGCATTTGAAGCCTTTTTTTTTCTTACGCATTAGCATATGAAAGCCTGAATCCATGGGCGGATCCTTACCCGTTCTTGTACTTCCAGATCTATGCTGCGACTGAACATACCCATTTTCTCCTTCATAACTTCTGTCACCTTTACAAACTCGTTTTGCAGTTCCGGATTCCATTCCTCAATAAGTTCATTCACCCAGAAGGCGTAAATTTTGATAATGTTGTGTACGTATAGTGATTGTACTTTGACCGGTAAATCAGCCACTAATGGTTTCAACAGGCACTCCAAAGTAGCGGGTATATTGTCGAGAAAGCTTGTAGTAAGTCAGTAAAAGCTTGGCGACCTGACATTTGTCATCACATACCTGCAATACTCGCCGCAAATCCAAGCAGCCGCTGACAAGACTTCAATGTTGTTGTCTCGTTTCTTAGCCGTCTTTAGGAAGTTCTCATCCGACAAAAGGCGATACTAGTTCAGCTGAATATTAGAAACCGTGCTCGCGCAAACGAATTGTAAAATTTCAATTACCATTTGGCCGACCGCAAAAGGTCGTACACTTTTAACTCGTACGCTAACATCCATCAGCTGATCTCTCAGGGCTTCTCCAACATTGACCCCCGTAACGTTAGCCAGGCCCACGAGAATGGTTATGTACCATTCAAAGTTGGTAACGTTTCGGTACTGATTCTGACTGCAAATAAAGATAATACGATGGATGATGTCCGTTCGATAGATCGGATCCAAAACACTTGAAGCTTCATGTATCGTAGGTGCATTATTACTTTCGGGTGGTATAAGATGCGCAATAAGGCGCTTCACGATGTCTACCAAGCTTTTGCGGTTCGCCTAGAATACGACAGCGGGTAACTATCTGCATCCCCCTTCTATATCATAGCCGACTTACCATTCCGACTACGAGATCTAATGCGCGTAAACGAATACTGAAATCCTCATCGTCGATACATTCCAGAATAATATCCTTATGTTCAGCAATCAGCTTTGGATGAGACGAAAGCAGTCGACTCATTGCCAATAAGCCAACGTATTTCACTACAGGGTTGTTAGACACATTCCCAGTTTAGCTACGGCGGATACTTACGATTCTGATCCGGATCCTCTAAGAACCGTCGCAGCTTGTTGACACAAGTGGCCGCCAATGCATGACTTGAGTCACCCGCAGCTTCGAGGAATCCACCTGTGATTACTGTATGAATGCACTCATACAACAGCGACATAGCGGGCGTTGTCTGTATGAGAGACGTAAGCGGTGGGAGCAGCTTCTTGATCAACCTTGGCTCAAGCGGGGTAAGCGACGCAAACTACCCAAGAAAAAATCTTAGCGCAAAGCGTTAAGCACATATGCCATACTTATACTGTACCATTTTAATGATCTTGATAAGCATCCAGTTGTTGGAAGAGGTCGTGAGCAGCTTGAATAATTGAGGCGCGAGCGAGAGGTAGTTTCGAGGATTCTTTCGAGCAAGTTCGCAAATCACACTGACAGTTGCAGATACCACAGCTGAATACATATAATCATCAAAGTGTCAGTCCCTTACAGTGATTCGACGTCTTTCATTATCCAATACAAACAGGGATCAGGATCTTCGAGCTTTTCCTTTAGCCTTGGAAAACTTAGGCGAAGGGCCTCTGGAAACTTTAAGAAGACCTTGTATAGTACCAGTAACACTTTTTTTCGAATGTATGGGCGTGAGTGGTTCAGCATAGCCACCAAGTCTTGGCAAAGATCGCGTGCAAGGTCGGGCGTAACGATATGCGACAAGCCGTTTATTGCGATCCCGATCTCTAAAGGAGACGAAGACGCCAGGTCCTATACCAGTACCAAAGCGTCAGTTTGCTGAAACTAACCACCAAAAGGAACCGCAGAACCTTTTTTATGAGGTTTGTCGTAAGCATAAGAACATCTGTGTCTTGCTGAAAGGATTGCGCGGCAGCGAGATAACCTGTTCGTTTATGTAATAACTTTGGACTCGACATCACTTCGACAACGTGAAAAGACGCCCATGACATGTCGTAGCCTAGCATTTGGAGCTAAGACAGAACAGTAAGGCTCATGCTGCAAACACATACACAACACAATAGCTGGCTGCTGCCGCCTTACGTAAGTCAGCTTGGCGACCGCCATGGCTTTAATATCAATGTCGTTCGACTTGACTTCATTTCGAATTTCTTGTAGACAGACAGCAATGTATTTTTGCTCGTTTTTCTTGTTGGCGCGAATGCCACGAATGAGATCCGTAAGCGACTTCTCAAACATGGTTCGACGAGCCCTGAGACACTGTCCGTGAGCTGCGAGGATTCCACCGCAGTCTTATGGGGATTTGGCTCAAAGATCCCAGTTAATTCTCAGATTATCTCGCTTGTTGAGCCATCCCCGCTAGTCCCCAGTGATCCCCGCTACTGCTTGGGAAATTTTCCCTGCTATTTCTAGTGCTCCCCAAAATTGAATCTGCTGTCATCATGAACCCTCTCGAACCCCAAAAACTACGCGAAGCTCTTAAAAAAACCATGCTTATTCGCCGGCAGCTTTGGCCGAACTGGACAAAGCGTTGGGGGCTCTCGAAAGCGCCCAGCTTGAGGCAGCAAGAATTGACAATCTGCCCATCGCGAAAGTGCAACGGGATATGGGCACTTTCGTTCACCTGCACTTCGGTCGTGCGCAACCACTTACTGCTTGGCACGTGCACGTCAGAGAAAACCTCCCTGAGGGTACGTACTTAAGGAAGCCTTTAACTGAAAATAGATGCCTCCACCTGACATTATAGGGAGCGCGTCGCCCGCCGAGAAGGCCAAGATGCTTGCAGAAAGTTATAAGCAACTGACTGCCGATGAGGTGAAAGCCTTGTGGTATCAAGCCAATAAGGATAATGCAGACGCGTCTCACACGACGTACATGCCGACAGCCGAAAGTCGTAAAGCCCTGGGGTCGAGACTGCAGCGCGCGAGATTTCGCAGATCGGCGCTACCTTGAATAAGGGTACTGGAATGGAGATGGCTGTCGTATTGTCGTCTCCATACCAGAAAGACGAGGGACCTCTACAAGTATCCAGCAGCCGTAAGTAAAACGCGATATCCCTGAGCGACAGCTACTGATATGCTTTTGAAGCAATTGCTGGAAAAATCGCAAAGAAGTTGTTGGTGAAGAAGAACTTCGATGATGCGGTAAAGAAGGAGCTTGAAGGAACTGCCGGTAAAATGCTACATCAGCATCATTTTCTACGTTTGTTTCTGATGCGATAAAATCTTAAGGCACCACTTGGCGTTCAAATTGGTACCAAGCGCCAAGAATCGGTGGACGAGGAGGACTCAACGCAAAGGGCGAAAGTTCCGAGAGGTATCAATGCATTGGGTTGTTGTTTTCTTTAATTCTTCTGCTGATGTCCGGCCCGTGTAGTGGCCTCGAAGTCCAAGCAAGTTGAGCGCGAGGAGCAGGAGCGGATTCGCAAGTACTTCCTTCAAAAATTCAGTAAGTTTAAAGACTTGGTCAGGGTTGTAAACGTACATCTGACGGAGGCATTTGCAGATGCTGTGACGGGGCAGTCGAGAACAAGACTTCCCTGCACCGACATAGCGAAGGGAAGAGAGGGTGTTGAAGTTGTGGGCATGCCTACGTTGGAGACTCCTGCTGGGGAAGTTGTAATCCCTTTCCTGGAGCCAAAGAAGTACAGCGCAAAGCAGCGCAGAAGGCTCCTTGAAGCCATAGATCAACAATTGATCAGCTTTAGCAAACTGCCGGCGTCTGTTTCTGACCAATAAACGGTACGATGCGTTAAGGGAGATTTGCACAATCTTGCGTACGGCTAATTGGGGCAAGGCTGATACAATTCTGACATATGTGTGTCCTTTTTTTATAAAACAATTGCTATAAAGAATGGTAAATGCGTGATCTCTGTTCTTGTTCTGATTAATTCTGTTTGATAAGTCTTCAAAGTTTATTAGCTGTTAGCTAAATTTCCACATCATGAGAACCCTACCCATGATCACACAAAATAAAGCGTGTTTTTTAGGACAAACGTAAAGGAACGTGATTGACGGATAAATCAGGCAAAACAATAACATAGCTGTTTTCCGGGAAGTAATTCAGTAATACTTTTCTTTAGTTATACATCCTTGCACATAGCTATAGGCAACAGTTAAGCTCCTATGTGGGATTGTCCGCGCATATATTGTCTTACCTTGCCCATTGACACCAACAACAGCAATAACGACGCGTTTTTACAAACTAATGGGTAGATCAAGAAAAAATACGTTGAATGCAGATGTCGACAGCGATAGTAGTAGCAGTAGCGCGAGCAGTGGCGACCTGGTTATGACTAGTGTGAATGCTCGCCGCAAACGGATCAAAAAGAGACAAGAAAGTGATACCGTGGTTGGGGATTTCGCAGTGGACGGTCGTTTCCGATTAAAGAAAATGTCGTTCTCCACGCATCAAACGGCCGACGAAGTGGATAAAGAGGCAGAAGTGCCTTCGGCACCGCCTAATATCGATCGAAGGCTTGACGATGGCTTCGGTAGCGTGGGAATAGACTATGACACCGGGGTTGACCACGACAATACGAATGCATACGCAGCGCAGCGCCAGAAGCTCCTTCAGTCTTGGGCTGAACTATTAGACGATTTGATCGATGAATACGTGTGCCTATTCGGAAAAGGCATCGATGATCCTATTTCGAAAATAGCTCTGTTTCCTCCTGAGAGGGACATCTGCAAGACATGCTCAGACTCTGAGAAAAAGACTCACAACGTTTTGTGCGTTTATCTGAATGGTATGCCTAGTCATTCCTAGACTGCAGCTGCTACGTAGTAGCGTAAAACGTCTTGCTCAAACTTTAATGTCGAATACAGGAATAAGAATGTCGACCATTACCTCCTGCGTGCACGAAAAACCTTCAGTTACCTTATTAAAATCACACCTTTTGCCTGCAACACCTACAGCACCAAAAGTCGCTTTCCACTTAAAGCTTTTGCGCTTTTATCAGATCTGCCGCGTCGTCGACAGTATGACATACACCGCGTTCGCTAAGATTATGTCGCTTTACCATGATACTAAAGTATGTAAAGCAATCGTACCTCTGCGTGGCACGTACATGCACACGTGGTGATTGGGGATATGGCTGTTCACGCATTTTTGAATCTGAGGTAAACCTAACTAATCATGTACGTTTTCTAGTTGAATGATTCTTTTCGTAAATCTCTGGGTGACGCATGTATAATTTATTCATGCGTTCTTGACAAAGCTCAAAAGCGTATCGCAGCTAAGTATTGCCTTGAAGATACGAACTGCTGTCCAGCTTGTCCAACTGTAAGTTGCAAAGCATGATTTGCGTCAAGATATATAGGCGGATTACGACTTACATGATAGACACTATCGCAAATTTAATAGAAAGGTTCTACGCAACCGTTTATGATGGCTTGTGATGGTAACTTCTCATTGAGACGA